>ML799245.1:79262-119773 GCA_009831015.1 Picea engelmannii
AGTGAACAATAACAAATATACAATGAAACTTAATTATATTCAATAAAGAAATCTGCTTAAACTATAAAATGCAGAATGAAAAAAATCTGGCTTGAATGGTGGTAGCTAATCTCTGAGAAGAGACATGGCGGATATGTGCATTCATATTGGCATATTACAATGAAGCCTCTAGGCATTTTTAACATCAAGAAGTAATAAAAAAACATTAGACATCCAAAAACCTGACCCTAGGAGATGAAGTGCCAAAAGTCATGTGGGCCTCGATGGGGTAAGTTGGTACATCAAATTCCTGGGATCATAAAATTTTCATACAATCTTTGTTTTAGGCTCATGATATCCCGTTGGAAAGGTATATCCGAGGAATACACATGTTGTTGTCACACTCTAACTTTAACCATAGTGTGACTATGGAGAGCCCAAAAAATGTTGTTTATGGCCTCAAAATGGACCCATAAGTTTAGGACCCGAAAAGCTAGAAAACAACTGCCAAGATGAAAATTGTATGTGAGCCAGTTGGAATAGGTGGGTGGCCACTGATATCCACCTAGATAAATCCCCCCCCNGAAAAGGTCTCCATTGCATTTATTTCCCCCATCAGATGAGGAAATTTCAATTGAATTTGGCCATGGGTGAGCCACTTGCCTTGGTGCTGGAGTTGCCTCATTTTGACTACACGATCAAGATGAATCTTTTGTTGGTGAGTGCCCTTGACTTGTGTGTCCACAATATGATCAGTAGATTTTTTTTCCATGCATTCAGGGTTGATGTATGTCGGTGTCAATTGTTCTTCTATCTCTGAGTTGTCCAATAATGGTGGAAATTATGGTCGAAGGAGGTCTACATTAAACACTGGGTGAAATCCAAAGAAGGGGGGAATGTTGAGCTCAAAAGAATTGTCACCCATATCCTTGGTGATGGTTTAAGGTCCATATAAAAGTGTACTAAGATTTCGATTGGGTATTGTAAGGCATTCTTTCTGCAATTGCAACCAAACTTTATCTCCCACCTGAAAATTGTGTGGCAGTCGGTGTTGATCATGGTGTTACTTGTACTTGGCATTTGACTTCTGCAAAATATCTTGAACCTATTGGTAGATGTGTTGAATTCTCTCAATGAACCAGGTGGATTTATCAACTTCATTTTTAGCATGGGACTATTCTTCCTATGTGCATACAAGGGGTAGTGCAACATCCATGGGACCCAATGGTTGAAATCTCAACCCCACCTAAAATGGGATATGGTCGGTTGAGCTATGTATGGATCTATTGTAATTGTGTTGAACATAGGGAAGAATATCATCCCATGTGCACAAATGTTTGGAATTGTACATGTGAAAGATATGCATGATCATCCTATTGATGACCTCAGTTTGGACATTTGTTTGGGGGTGGAAGGCAGTGGATTTGGTGAGCTTGGTGTCCAACAATGACTAGAAAGTCAAGAAGAATGTGATAAGGAATCAGTTGTCCCAATCTGAGACAATGGTTTGTTGTATCCAAAAATGTACCCACACTCATTCGAAGAACAACTTGGTAGTGTCCTCTGTTGTGATTCTCTTCTTGCAAGCGGCCAAAATCGCCATCTTGGAAAATCGATCAACAACCACAAAAACAAAGTCATTTCCCTACTTGGTTAAAGGAAGGATCGACATGTAGTCCATCGATATAGATTCACATGGCCTGTCAGGAATAGGTATAGGGTTGTACATGCCTTGTTTCTTAATGGTCGGTTTGGAAATGGTGTAGGTCGTGCAGGACCCGATATACTTGTTGACATCTTATCAATTTTTCATCCAATACAAAAAAAATTGTAGCACTTCCACTATCATTTCTATGTTGTAGTGTCCCGCCACCTGATTATAGTGAACTTCCCAAATCATCTTCACTCGCTCGCTTGATGGGACGCAAAGATGGCCCAAATGGCACAACAAACCGCCCTAAATATGGAAATTTTTGACAACTGTGTTTGTGCCCAACATATGGTAGGTAGTGGTGAATTCGAGATCTCTCTCGTAGAGTTGGGGCCATCCAGAGGTCTCATGGTCGCAGGAATGTAGCACTGTGGTTAGTGCTACAACTGGAGGTTGAAAAAGGTAGTCATCAATGCAGTTGGTGCTCACTATCTTATACTTGATGTTGATATGGAATTGTTGCATGTATGTGGACCACTTATGATGGTCATCATTCTGCAATTTTCCTTGTTTCTGCATGAACTATATAGGCTTATGATCATTGTGGATGATTTTCTCCTTCCCAAGAATATAATTCCTCCACTATAAGAAGGCTTGTACAATGGAGTACATTAATTTGTTGTAATTAGGATACTTACAAACAATATTTTATAGTGTCTCAATATGATAGGTCATGGGATGTTCGTGCTAAGTGAGAAATGCACCCACAACATAATTTGAAGCATTTGTCTCAATCTGAAAAGGTTGTTGTAGGTGAGGTAATGAGAGCATCAAGGTTGAGCACAAACGCTTCTTCAAATCATCGAATGCTTTATGTTTCGAATGCCCCCACAAAAATTTTTCCTTTCCACCACCCATGGTCACTTGGATAAGGGCCCACGCAATATGGGAGAATCACAACACAAACCTACAATAGAAATTGACAAGGCCTAAGAAGCTTCGAAGCTCAGCGATATTTGGTCAAGGTTGGCCAGTCAAAAATGACATGGATCTTGGCTGGATCATCATTCACCCCATGATCATCAACAATGTATCTTATGTCTTGGAACATGTTCATGTTGAAGGAGCATTTTTCCAAATTTTCATATAGCTTGTGTTGTTGCAGAGTGTGTAGAACCTACTAAATATGTTGCAAATTTTCATCCCAACTCTTGTTAAAGATGAGGATGAAATCCAAATAAACCACCACAAAAGAATTAGTGAAATTACTCAATATAACGTCCATCATCCTCATGAAATTTGTTGGGGCATTCGTCAAGCCAAAGGGCATGACCAACCATTCAAAAATACCTTCTTTGGACTTGAAGGAACTCTTCCATACATTGGTCTGCTCTATTGGGACCTAGTGGTACTCATACTTCAGATAAATCGTATTGAACTATTTCCCCCCTTTGATACGGTCAAGGAGATTGTCAATTCATGGAATTGGGTACCAATTCCTAATTGTCATTTTATTTAGGGCCTGATAATCAATGCAGAGTCTCCATGTCCTGTCTTTCTTCTGGACAAGCACAATTGGGCTTCCGCAAGGTGACGAGCTTGGTCAGATGTGACCCTTTTCGAGAAGCTCTTGGATCTTGCACTTGATTTCCTCATTTTTTTATAGAGAGCGATGATAGACTATCCCATTGGGTAGCGGTGTGTCGGGAGTCAAATTGATTGAATGCTTGACTTGATAGTGAAGAGGTACCCTAATGGGTGAGGAGAATACATCCTTGTATTCTTTTATGATCTTATCCACTTGCTTCTATTGCATGGAGAGACCTTCTACGGAGGTCATGGATGTGGATACAACCTTCCACTCACTTTGAGTGTGAATCATGAAGAATACTAGCTTCCTAGTCTAAGAGATGACCTTCCTGCATTTCTTGGAAGAGATCAAGGAAATGGTAGTAGGTGGCGCTACCTCGAGTATCCTGTACAATTTCCTATCCAAAGTAATAATAAGACTATGATGAATAGAATCGTATACAACATGATGTTTCCATAAATAAGGTTGGCCCAAAATAACATCACAAACTTCAAGGGGGGGGGGAGACCTCACACAATACCTCTCTTTGAAGGGCTTGATGTCGCAGGGAAGGAGACACAGTTGGTTGACGTGGAGATCACTTTGTTGGTAGAGCCATCCAATGGTGTACAATTGTGCATGTGGTGTTTTTGGTAGAGCCAACCTCTTGATGACCTCTGCTAATATGAGGTTCTTCTGGCTACTTCTATCAACGATGAATTGTAGTGGAGTACCCTTAACCCACATCTATAAATGAAAGAGGTGCTCACCTTCCTCTAGTTCATTAGGTTCACCGAGCTATATATTGGTGTTAGAAATGGTGGAAATTGGTTCTACATCAATGATCTGTCTCCCTTTTTCTATTTTTGAATCAGAGTCGAAATCCACATCTAATTTAGAGGCTTTCACCTCGGCCACCAATGATTGCTTTGACTGGAATTCAACGATGTTATGTCAGGGGCTCTTATGGAAGTCACACTACTTATTAGTGTCTTTCTTTCTCTTCCCATTGTCCTTGTTTTTTTAATCCTTAGAATAAATGTCTTGAGGCTATCCATCCTTGATCTATCCTTTGTTATGTCAGTTGGGGAATCCATTTCCCTGCTTCCATTGTGAGGGGTTCACAGACCCAAACTATTGCATATTTTGTTCAACCTTTTGCTCAATTTTGATAGAATATCGATAGAGCATGCCCAAGGATGAGATGTCCATAAACTCCATTTTTGTATGGATGTATCTATGAAAATCGTTGTGGTACTTGAGCACCAGATGTCTCTTAGAGTATTTGATACCCATCTTGGTGTGTAAGGTATGGAAGACATTGGTGAACTCTAGCATTGTTTTGTCCCTTTCTTGTCGCAGTGTCATCCATCTTGTATATAAGTCATCATAAATTCCAACATGGTAGTATTTATCCTTAATATAATCCCTAAAATAACCCCAAGTGGGTGCGAATACAAATAATGTAGATTCATCGGTTGCCTTTTTCTCATAGAAAGTCTCCCATCAATCTTTGACATGGGGGACGACATTAATGAGCGCAAATGTAATATTTTCTCTATCGAAAAAGTTATGGATAGAAATATACCCTTCTAGAAGGCTTAACCATTTGTCTACAACATCCACATCTATATGAACTTCAAATATAGGAATATAAAAATTGATTTGTACCTTGAAGGGTGTGTCCCCTATGCTCAAGGAATATGCATCGCATGTTGGTATTAGTCGAAGGATTTGCACAAAATTATCCATCATATCACTCCTATGTGGCGGGAGGGATTCCTCGATCAATAGTTTAAATGGATATCCTTCCCCATCATCTCTCTTTTCTTCACCCATGACAGACCGTCGGGTTCAGAGAGGATGATCTTGCAAAGGCTCAATTGGTTCAAGTCCCAACTTCTTATACCTTGACCTCATTGGGGACATGCATAGATAAACAAATGAAGAGCGTATCACTTTGATACCATTGATCTGTATTTATGAGAGGAGCGAAAAGAAACATATATTTATAACATTAACATAGAGATACAATAAATAATAACATAGATACAATGAAACTTTACTTCTATTTAATAAAGAAATCTATTGAAACTGTAAAATACAAAATGAAAACAATCTTGCTCGAATGGTGGTAGCTAATCTCTGAGAAGAGATGTGGAGGATACATGTATTTTATTGAGCACATTACAATTATGCCTCCAATCCATTTTATCATCAAGAAGTAATTATAAAACCCTAGACATCTAAAAACCTAACCCTAGGATATGAAGCGCAAAAATTCATGTCGGCCCCGATGGGGTAAGTTGGCACATCAACTTCTCGGGGTCATAAAATTTGCATAAAATATACATTTTAGGCACACGATAGATTTTTGGAAAGGTCTATCTGAGGACTACACATTTTTCCAGCATACTCTAACTCCATCCTGAATGTGACTATGGAGAGCCCAAAAAAATTGTTTAGGGCATCAAAATATCCCCAAAAGTTTAGGACCCGAAAAGCTAGAAAAACACTTCCAAGATGAAAATTGTATGTGAGCCAGTTGGAATAGGTGGGTAGCCATCGATATCCACATTGATCACCAATTTTGTTTCGTATAAGTTATGGGCATGATTATAGATATTGTGTGTAAAAACTAGAGAGATCAAGTAGATCATAAGCGCTTGATGTGTGTCTGTATTTAATTGTTAATGCATCTTGAGCAAGCTTCATTCTCTATGTATAAGTGTGTATTTGAATGCCTTCGATATTAATGAATAAATTCTAAATCAAAATTATATATGTATATGATGAATTATTATTTGAATGTATTCATTTTTTACATTATTCTACACAATTACTCATGGTTGTTATGGATCTTTGAATGACTAGTTCATGAAGGTTTCCTATATGTTTTATTCCTTCACACCTTGAACAAGAATGATGATATATGTGATTCTCATGGAATCTCAGGTGAGACTTTCTTCATTCCTTGGATATTAAATATTCCGGTGCTTATGGTTTTTTTTTGGTAAGTCCTATCGAACCCTAGGTCTATAATCCCCCAATCGAGCCAACAAATGGTTTTGTTTTTTATCCATGGAGGTTTTGTACTACATGTTGAAGGAATAAAATGAGGTGGAAAACTTCTAGGAAGGAGATATAAGAATGAATATTTGAGAAGGAGGATGAGTTCACATGATGAGAGACTAAGAACCTCTAGATCAAACTTGAACATTAGAAACAAAGGTACATCTATACAAATTTACATGAAATTTTCTTTGTTTAGTTTCCTTGTTTATTCCATGAGTGTGTAAAGAGGAAGACAAATATCAACTTTGCATGGGGAGCCTAAGAATCACTAGTTTGGGACCAAAATATGGTCAATAATATGAGATATGTGGATAAAAAGTGGGCTAGAGCTATTGATTTCATTGGATCCTTCAACAGTGTCGAAACAAATTTTAAAGTTGACACCAGAAGGAGATTATTGGAAAAAAGCCCTCTTTGGATAAATATTTTTTTCATGGAGAAGGGGATAATGTGCATTGATATCGATAGAATGGTCAAGTAAAACTCTCCACATGAAGGGGGGGAATGGAAAGAATGGGGGAGAAGGGAGAAAGGATGGATCCAAAAAACGATGAGATGAGGTGAGAAGAGAATGGTCCTAGAAGACAAGAGGAGAAAAAGAGCCAAGAGGTACACAAGAAGAGTCAAGCTAAGGAGGAAAGGTGAAAAAATGAGTGGATAAAAGAAAAAGGGGGTGAATAATGAGTAGTGAGACCCAAAATGAAGAGAAAAGAAATCACACCAACATGGTGTGTGGGAAACAATTATGTTCTAGAGAGAAGCACAGAAGATGAGAGGTCATCAAAGAGACGCGATATTAGGAGTAAGGTATCAAGAGAGGATAGTATAGGTAGTGGGATTTGGGTTGAATAAGACAAAGTTAGAACCCATTGGCTAGGAAGAGATGTAGTCACATCAGAGGAATATGGGGCACAAAACAATAGCGCTAACGAAAAAAAATATAACAATCGAGACATCCGAGAAGGAGAAGAGTCCTTATCAATTGTGAGAAGGATTATGTGGCTAAATGTAAGAAGATCTTTAGGATCCCACATAGAATATGATGAGAGATTACAAAGGAACCCCCTCTTTGCACATTTATAATCACGAAGAAGAAACCGAAGAAAGTGGAGAGATAAGAGAAGTAGAAGTGTTAGTACAAATCTGCAACAAGGGTGAGCATATTTACAAACTTTGTGGTTATGTCAGAGCTACATACAAAAGTGGGTTAGAAAACAAGAAACCCTATTTTTGTATTACATAAATCTCTTCAGATCTATTTTATTTAGCAAAACAAAAAGCACACAACATAAAAAAATAATTTGAACAAGAAGTTATATAAAGAATCAATATGGTAGAATGCCCAATAACCAGAGTACATAACAATACACCTGTGAAGAGGCCTATGAAGACAAGAATATTCTGGTGGCCCCTCCATGGTAGGGTTCTTCTTCTTTTTTGGATGTGTGGAAAAATCGTTAGGCTTCTTCTCTTGGATGAAAGAAACAATGAGAAATGGAGCTAAAAGTGAGTGGAAAATTTTGTAGCATTTTGGTACTCTCAAGGGGAAAACTCCAAGGAAATGGAACATATATCTTTATTTTATAGGAAAAATAGTGGTTATCCTTGATATGGTTAAAATAATAAAATATATTATTTGACCAAATCAATTATTATCCACTAATTGATTTTTATGATTTATTTAAATAAAATAAAGAGGGGAATAAATGGTGTGAAGCTGTGTATGATTAAGGGATACATGAGCTATGATGTTGCATATCGATAAGGCTTACCCTTTTAGGATAGGAATGAAAATAAATGGTTATAACAGATTCCCCCTAATGTGTGAGGTTAGGAGAAAATCACATGATTGACATACTTTGTAGTTTTCTTTCATAGGGATATGGGTGAGCCGAAGAGGGAGAAAATATGCCATTGGAAAAAGAGAGTCCCAATCGAAGATGAGGCCAAAGGAAACCGCCTGTCAACAAAGGGTCATAAAGTGGGGAGATACATGATCTCAATGGTACAAGGTAATAATACCCATACTTGTTGAGATAACTCATGAAATCAATAGTGAGACTACGAAGGAGTCTTGAATATAACTTGGTGCCTGAAAATATGGCCAAACTATATCAACATGATAGAATCGGTCTCATATACAGTACCTGTATGGGAGAATCTAAAGTACATCCCAAATGTGACTAAATTGAGTATATAAGAACTAATTAGCCCTCGTGTTGAAGGAAGGGGGTGGAAACATATTGACAAGCCCTACTGAACAAGAATGGGACTCCAAAAATATGTCATGATCTCATTGAAGGAAATATCATCATGGGGATCTAAGAATGGAGGGATGAAGCCAAGAAAATATGAGGAACTACATATGAGGTTAGATCATTCATGCATGTATAAATATCAATGGTGTGAGGACATGATATCCAACCAAGTTTGAGAGCAATGAAGACTCTCTTAGCGTGGTCCAAGGTAACCCATCGATGAGATGGATAAGTACTAGGGTACCAAGGACTATCCCATAGAATATATGTGTTGATGTTGATAGGAGAAAGTCCATTGGAGCCCAATGGTGAAGGAATATATTTAGGCCCAACATCAAAAGAGAAACATATGAATCCATAACTCTAGAGGTAGGTGTTGATACTCGAACATGTGAGGGGATACTTGATCTGAAATGATCTTTTAATGACTATGGTTGAGTTATTAAGCATGTGTTGATTAACCAATTAAGGAAAAGTAATGAAAGAGGAAGAATATATGAGATGTTGTTACAACCACATAATCATGTACATAACTAAAATGAAGCAATAAACAACACCAAACCATAACACCAATATGATAACAAAGTTTGGCAATCTTGCCTACATCTTTGGGCCAATGTCTTAGTGGGTGAGGCTTTTTTATTTCTATTCAAAGATAAATAAGTGCATCACAGTAGTGAAAAAAGGCTACAATACTAATTTGGTCTTGTTCTCCCAGATCTCTAGAACCCAACAGAAGAAACGACAATCAAATCGGATGACCGGAGCTCCCAGAAATGGCCCACAAAGGTGCGCTCCTCAACAACTTCCCTGCATAAAAATGGATTTGGCTTGGATTTCCTTCAGCATAACTATGCTTTGAATACCCCTTCATGGCCTTAAGAAGGCTTGGTTTATATAGATCTGAATTTTTTTATCATCCCCCAACTTCCTCCCAATATCTGGCCTCAAAAAGGGCTTAATATCCCCCAATATTCACCAAAATCCTCTAATAACAGGCCTAAATCCATATAAAAATCCAAAGCCATAGCTCAAAAACCCACTTTATGCAATAATAAAAGGGCTAATACCCTTAGGCCCAGTGTGCGCCCCTTAATACTCGATCATATGCTATTAATATGGCCAAGCTCCAACCCAAAGGGCTACACACTGGCCTCTAGTCCGTAATACTAGGTCACATGGCGTGGGTACATAGGACTTTGCCTACCATAAAATGTTCCAACCACCAAAACAAAGAATCGGGTTATATGGATTAGAAATGGAACCCAGGGCTAGAGCCAATCCATATACATATGTCAAGTCAAACTCCTGCATGCGCTAAGATATTGGAGTCTGGTCATGTGGTGGGCGTAAGTGTTATGACCGCAGGCTGGGGCTAGGCCCCAGCCCTTTCTTCCCCAATACACATACATGAAATTTAAATAATATAGAATATCTTTGGTATAAAAATAAATATTGTTGGCACGTTGGTAAAGGACCTTTCGCAAGGCACTTTCCTCCTCCAACAGGTCACGAGTTCGAAACTCGTGAGCTCCAAAATATTTTGCAAATAACCAAATAGCCAACCCATGGGTACCACATGGAAGCCCATGTCTGGGCCACGTGGCACCCCTTTATTTGTTGATTTCTGATGCCAAGTGTCAAAACATGATTCATCCACATGTCAGTGTTGTACTCTACCCAGCCATTATACTTCCTAGTTAGCAACTTCCACGTCAGCACACCTATCTACCATGTGTCCACAGACCGTACCTACCACTTGTATGAGTGTGCCATGTGTCACTATTTTAGTGGTGACACGTGTCAGCTCCTGGTTGGTCCACGCCAGTTGTATGAAACTAGTTTCCAACAGTTCCTTTTCCACATGTCACACTGCCACGTCAATATGATGATGTCATGCTGACATCAACGTTGACTTTTTTTTACTGTTGATCTGTTGAATTTTTCCCTGTTTGGAAAAATGATTAGAGTGTGATAACTCTCACATACAACTTCCATTTTAGAAAGTAAATATATGGATGGAATCAGCGCGACGATTTGGTTGCAATGGAATTGGTTTCATTCAATTCCGAGAACTTTCACTTTTGAGCCTTTTATGGACTTGGGAAGCCTCCTGGATTCGATTTTGGATCACACCTCACCACTAAGGACCTTTTGGTCCACAAAAGGTTACTGACCAGTCAACAATCTTGGGATAGGCCACCCGGCTTGTCCTTTATCTCTAAACTATGTCCTGTGCAATCTTATTGGGATCAACTATAACACAATCATGACAATTGAAAACATATTGTTAGCCATTTGAACCCTGTCACATCTTACTGAAGCCACTATCATCCATGTAGACACTATTACTAATGATATCATAAAAAATACGACTGGAAATGAGCTAATATAATTGTAATATCTGCACAAAATGAGTTTATCTTGAAGCAACCTGTGATTGATTTTCCATTCAAAAATCATTTCTTGTTCTTTCTTAAGATCGATTACTTCATTTGAAACAATTATTGGTTTGTTTCTTTCTTTCACTACCTTATTTAATTGTTCCATTGTTTGAAGAGTTTTATTTTCTTTTACATGATGAGCATGAACCACATAATCTTGACCTGCTTTGGTTAATTGATATTGATTCTTTGTCCTGTAGAAGATTGCTTTACAATCATACAAGTATTGAATACCTAGGACCATTCCACATTCACCTAATGGAACTACATCACATGTTACTTCGTCCACATACTTAGATGAAATTGCAAATTTGATTGTACACTACTTTGTTATGTGCATTTGATGATTATTGCTTATCCATTTAAGTGTGTAAGGCTTATGATGTACTTGTGTTTTTAACCCCAATTGCTTAACCAATTCTTATGAAACTAGATTATATTGAGATCCACTGTCGATTAATGTGTCTATCTTAGTGTGTCGCATGATGGTCCTTATATGAAACAAGTTACTTCTACGATCAATTCCTTCACCAATCTTACCTGTCATACCAACCAAGGAAACCTTTGATTCATCACCTGAATCCAATCCCAAGTTTGTCGATCATGTTGTCACTACAACTATTTGCCTCCCTTTATTTTCCTTGAACCACTTTGACCTCTTCTTAGGATGCAACTTCCACCAACGGTCCTCATCATGCCCCTCTTTCTTGCAATGCTTGTAAGAGGGCCTCTCTTCCTTTCTCACCATTGAACTTGCCTTTTTTCCTGTCCACTTCCTTTTGTCCTCCTTCCTTGAAGACGATTTCCTTGATACACATGTTCTCCCTGCTTCAATATATGTCGGTTGAATAGAAACCTCATCAAGTTTAGTGGGTCCAAACATGAATACAATGTTTCTAATGTGTGTAGGTAAACCTCCTATATACTTCATAAGGGTTTCCTGTGTATGTAAAGGAATATCTAACATCAATGCCATTTTTCGAAAGCCATATGTATACTCTTGCAATGTTTGTCCTTTTCTTAGTTTTAAAGCTTTCCATTCAATTAATGCCTTCTCTTTATAACCTAAAGAATAGAATTGCTTCCTAAGTGTAGAAATAAAAAAATTCCATGATGTAAATACATTACCCACTTGTTGCGTTCCATTTTTCAACTTGCTTTGCAACTAGATGAGAGTGGTGCCTACAAGTCTCAATGATGTCAACTTGATCTGTGTGGCCTTATCCTTCATCTTTTGCACACTGCAGTAAACCTCCATCCGTCGGACCCAATTTTCAAGTTTCATTGCATTAACTTCACCATCATATATGGGTAATTCAAATTTAACATCAAGTTTTAATAATAGCATTTAATTATTATGTTTATGAACATGTTTCTTTGCATTAGATTTAGAACTTGAACTTGAAGAAGAAGGAGAAGAAGGAGGTGATGATGGAGGTAAAGGAGGAATATGATGAGGATCCTCTCCCTATTCACTTTTTCTCTTTGAAGATTTACCCAAAACTGGTTTCTTACGTTCCAAATAATCTTCATACAAAATTTTCATCATCTCTAACATGGAAAATAAATATTTTTGAAACTCTTTCTCATCCTGAGAAAGTCCCTCTTCCGATGCCATCTTCTTGGTGTGAGAATCTCTCTTTCTCAATACAATTAATGGATTCTCTTCAATAGGCTCTCCTTCACCACAATGTATCTTTTCCCTGGTTAACATGAAAAAATCAAATTACAAATGTCAACTAGATGCAATACCACTTGATCCGAAAAACTCTTTTAATGACTATGGTTGAGTTATTAAGCATGTGTTGATTAACCAATTAAGGAAAAATTAATGAGAGAGGAAGAAGATATGAGAAGTTATTACAACCACATAATCATGTACATAACTGAAATGAAGCAATAAACAACAACAAACCATAACACCAATATGATAACGGAGTTCGACAATCTCGCCTACGTCTTCGGGCCTTTGTCTTAGTGGGTGAGGCGTTTTTATTTCTGTTCAAATATCAATAAGTACATCAAAGCAGTGCCAAAATGATACAAGAATGATATGGTCTTGTTCTCCCAGATCTCTAGAACCCAACAAAAGATACGACACTCAACTCGGATGACCGGAGATCCCAGAAATGGCCCGCAAACGTGTGCTCCTCAACAACTTCCTTGCATAAAAATGGCTTTGGCTTGGATTTTATTCAGCATATCTTTGCTCTAAATCCCCCTTCATGGCCTCAAGAAGGCATGGTTTATATATATCCAAATTTGTTTATCATCCCCCAAATTCCTCCCAAGTTTTGGCCTAAAAAAGGGCCCAATATCCCCCAATATTGGCCAAAATCCTCTAATAACATGCCTAAATCCATATAAAAATCCAAACCCATAGATTAAAAATGCACTTTATGCAATAATAAAATGGCTAAGCCCCTTAGGCACAACGCGTGTCCCTTAATACTCGGTCATATGCTATTAATATGGCCAAGCGCTAGCCCAAAGGGCTGCGCACTGGCCTCTAGCCCATAATACTAGGTCACATGACTTGGGTACATAGGACCACGCCTACCATAAAATGAACCAACCACCAAGACAAAGAACCGAGTTATATGGCTTAGAAACGGAACCTAGGGCTAGCGCCAATCCATATACATATGTCAAGTCAAACTCCCGCGTGCGCCAAGATATTGGAGTTTGGTCATGTGGTGGGCGTAAGTGCTATGACCGTGGGCTGGGGATAGGCCCCAAACATTTCTTACCCCAGTGCACATACATGCACTTTAAATAATATATAATCACTATGGTATAACAAGAAATACCATTGGCACACTGGTAAAGGACCTTTCCCAAGGCACTTGCCTCCTCCAACAGGTCACAAGTTTGAAACTCGTGAGATCCAAAATATTTTTCAAACAACAAACTAGCCAACCCATGGGTGCCACATGGCAGACCATGTTTGTTCCACAATAGAGTTATGCTGAAGGAAAGCCAAGCCAAAGACATTTTTATGCAGGGAAGTTGTTGAGGAGCGCACCTTTGTGGGCCATTTTTGTGAGCTCCGGTCATCCAATTTGAGTGTCGTTTCTTCTGTTGGGTTCTAGAGATCTGAGAGAACAAGACCAGATTAGTATTGTAGCCTTTTGGCACTATTGTGATGTACTTATTGATATTTGAATATAAATAAAAAATCCTCACCCACTAAGACAAAGGCCCGGAGACGCAGGCGATATTGCCAAACTCTGTTATCATATTGGTGTTATGGTTTGTTGTTGTTTATTGCTTCATTTCAGTTATGTACATGATTATGTGGCTGTAATAACTTCTCATATCTTATTCCTCTTTCTTAAATATTCCTAATTGGTTAATAAATACATGCATAATAACTCAACCATAGTCATTTACAAGATCTTTTCGAAACAATACTTGAAGGGAAACCCCCTCCCAAGGTTTGCTACATCTCACACTTGTCGATGATGATGGAAACAAGAATTGGATCATTGAACTATCAAGTATATGAGTCTCAAATGCATGAGAATGATTTGAATTCAAGAACATAAAATATGACCAAGGAACTGAGGATAAAGTGGAATCGAAGGTAGCAATCCTCTAATCCAACCCTCTAGAATGCAAGTGCTAAAGTCGATAGAGGGAATCCCATTGGAAATAAGGAGAAAGTTTCTCTAAGGGACCAACATGAGGTGACAACCATAATGTGACTAATGGTAAATGACACTAGGGATGGATCGAAGGAAAAGAAAGGTGGAATCAATAATTACTTTGTTTATAGTATAACTGAAAACATCCATAAGGAATAGTGGTGATTGGGAGATGTTGTTGAACAATTTAAGGTTGAGAACACTTTGTTGGACTTAAAATCTCATAAGGAATTTGACAAAACTTTGCAGCTTCTTTTCATGGGTGTAGGCCTTTGAACTAATTTCATGGTCACTGAGATGATTTTTGTTTCCACAAATCAACATGTTTTCAAACAAGATAAGGTTATTAACACTTACATGGATTTAATATATCATAAAAAAAATTATAAAACTGTGTATCTATTGTTTTATGGGTTTAGGAATTTGGAATAGATTTCATGGTAGTTTTGGATTAATCCCTTTGACATGGCTGCATATGTTATCACAAGATCTAGAAAATTTCTGCAAATCCTATCATAACGTGCAATGCAAGTGTAACATTTGGAAGTACTTGCCACTATCACCTTAAAAATTACTTCCCTAGTTTGAGTGAAGTATTAAATCAAACACAAGGGAGGCGCCCCTAAAAACCTCAACGAACCATATAGAAAGAATGGATCAAGTCTACGACATCCTATATTATTTAAATAAACATTCCACCACTAAATTAAGGTTTTCAAAGAAAGAATAAGATGGTTTAATGAAGTAGTTTCCATATTTACATAAATGGAGTATCCAAGACAATAAATAATATAACTAAGTTGAAACAAGTCAAACGAATGCCCCAAGTACCACAAATCAACAAGGAAACTATAATTGTTGTAAAATTTGTACTTAAGGATGATTACATCATTAATATGACAAGTTACAACAAAAAAAATATAAAATCCCTTAAAACACGTAATTACACAATGAAAGAGTGATGAAGATGCAAGCTAAAACTAGGGTTTAGATAAAAAAAAATGATTATTGTAATGTGTATGGCATGAAAAAACCTCAAAACCTCAAATACATTAAGCCCTAAGAGGCCACAAATTATAAAATCATTGCAATCAATGATGTCAAGGTGTATTCCAAGGGTTAAATATGCCAATAAACCCTAGACAACAATCTACGAAATGGTTGGAAATTAAGGTTAAGTCCAAATCTAACCATTAAATCGACAAAGAAAATGGATATTAGGGTTTAAGGTCACTTATAAGAGAGAGAGAGACTTGTGTTGTCCAATCATCTTAGGCATATGAAGTAAAATCATGCACTTTATTGGAGGCCAAAGGTGAAAGAAAGACTTAAGGAAAAAAATGTAGGGTATTCCACTACAAACCCTAGGTATATTTCCTTTAGAAGGGAGAATCAATGTATTCCACTACAAACCCTAGGATGTCATCCGATGTCTTTTAAGAGCCCTTTAACAAGAGATGAATATGGATAAAACCCTAGGGTAGTCCACTACAAATCATAGAAATATCCTTATTTCCTTTAAATACTCAAAACGATGATTACAAGGGAATGTATCCCACTACAAACCTTCCTATGGTTTCAAGACAAGTTTTATTCAATAAAAATACAAGATAAAATGAAATATCACCACTTTGATAAGACATGTTTTATTCAATCCTCCCTCTTGTGAGCGCCGAGTTATGATGAAAAATGATTTAGGCTAGCCATATTTATATGGGAAATCCTAGCCTTATTAACAAAAAGTTGTGTCTTTTCACAAATCCAATCCTACTTATTAATTTTCTCAATAAAATTAAAATAAATTCAATTTTTACAAAGAATAACCTTAGAAGGGTGACATCATCCCTTCTAAGGTGACTTTAGACTCCAAGAAGGTGACGTTGATTTTTTTAGTGGAAATTTGGGCCTCCAAATGATCCATGTGGATATCGGTGGCCACCCACCTTTTCCAACTGGCTCAAAACAATTTTCTGGCAATTTTGGTAATTTACTATTTTTAGCAGTTTTTCACTTTCTGAGCTATTTTGAGGCCCTGACCGATGTTTTTTGGTAAAAAGGGGGATAAATATAAAACTTCCTTCTATATTTCCCCCAAAATGAATCTCCTCTATGATACCTTTCCAACGGTCTATCATACGCCTAAAAAAAATATCGTATGCAAAAGTTATGACCCCGGGAAGTTGATGTACTAACTTACCCAAACGAGGCCCACATGAATTTTGGTGCTTCATCTCCTAGGGTTAGGTTTTTGGATGTCTAGGGGTTTTGGAATTCATGTTTATTGTAAAAATAGGCCTTCATAGCCTCATTGTAATGATCTTCTTGCGTATGAGCGCAACCATCATATCTCTTCTCAGAGATAAGCTGCTACCATTCCAGCAAGCTTGTTTCCGCTACAATTTATAGTTTCAACTTATTTCCTTATTGAATAGAAAACCTGTTTTACTATATCTCTGTTAGTTTGTGTTAATCACCTGTTAATAATTTGTAGTAATTTCTTTCTTCTAATAAAATCTGGATCAGTGGTATCAGAGTGGTCTGCTCCTTGTTGTCTTAATGCATGTCCCCAACTAGGTCAGAGTACAAAGAGTTGGGTGTCAAGCTTGTTTCTCTTGAGGAAAAAATCTCTCGCACACCCAAGCGACCTCTCATGGCAGGAGAAAATAAAGATGATGGTACAGAAGATCATTTCAAATTGTTGATTGAGGAAGCCCTCACGCAACAGAGGAACGAGATGATGGATAGTTTTGCGCAAATCCTTTGACGACTAACAACAGGAGATGCATCTTCTTTGAGCAGAGGCACCGCCCCCTTCAAGGTACAAATAAACTTCGATATTCCTATATTTTAAGGTTAGATAGACGCAGATGATGTACAAAAGTGGTTGAATCTACTAGAAGGGTATTTTTTTGTCCATAACTTTTTGAATAGAGAAAAGATTACTTTTGCACTCCTCAAGGCCGTTCCCCATGTCAAATATTGGTGGGAAACTTTCTGTGAGAAAAAGGAAACAAAGGAAACCTCATTATTTATAGTCACGTCCACCTGGGAATCCTTCAGGGATGCTATTAAGGAATAAGACTACCCTTTAATAAGTTATGATGACTTGTATACCAAATGGACCACACTGCGGCAAGAAAGAGACCAAGTAGTGCCAGATTTCACAAATATCTTCCATACCTTGCGCACCAAGGTGGGTTTCAATGATTAAGAGCAACATATGGTGCTCAAGTATCACGGTGCTTTGCATAAATACATCCAGACTGAAATGGAATTTTTGGACATCTCATCCTTGGCGTGACCTACCGATATGCCATCAAAATCGAGCAGAATCTCAAACAAAAGACACGGCAATTTGGGCCTGGGAACCCCTCACAAAAAAATCCAAGAAAGGGCAGACCCAACCCACAGAAAAAAGGAAAGAGAAAATATGGATAGTATCAATAAAACCAATCCAATCCACAAGCAAAGAAGGACACTGGAAAGACAAAGAAATATATCGAGAAGTGGTGCAACATCCATAAGAGCCCTTGGCATAACACTGTTGACTGCCACACAAAGTAGTCATTGGTGGCCGAAGTGAGATTCTCTGAATCAGATGCAGGTTTTGACTCTGAGCTAGAACCAGAAAGGGGAAGATGGATCATTGATGTGGAACCTAGTACCACCGTTGATACCACCAAGCTCCAGCCTGGTGATCCAGATGAGCCAGAAGGAGAGTGCCTCTTCCATTCACAGATGTGGGTAAAAGGCACCTCGCTGCACTTCATCGTTGATAGCGGTAGCCATAAGAACCTTGTCTCATCATAGGTTTTCATGTGGTTGTCCATACCGATGACATCGCACCCACAACCCTACACCATTGGATGTCTCTACCAAGGAAGTGATCTCCGCATAAGCCAACAGTGTCTACTCGCGTATGGCATCAAGCCCTTCAAAGACAAGAAATTATGGGATGTTGTTGCTCTCAAATTTTGTGATGTTCTTTTGGGCCAACCTTATTTATGGAAATGTCATGTTGTATACGAGTCTAGGCCTCGTAGTGTTATTATTACTTTGAACAGGAAATTGTAAAGGATACCCGAGGCAATCCCACCTAGTTCTATTTCCTTGATCTCTACTAAGCAATGTAGGAAGGTCATCTCTAAGATGGGGAAGTTTGTCTTCTTCGTGATTCACTCTTAGGATAAGAGAAAGATCACAATAACATCCAGGGTCTATGCGGTTGACCTCTCCACACAGCAGAATAAAATAGATAAGGTCGTGGAAGAATACTCAGATATCTTCTCCTCACCTACCGGGGTACCTCTACACTGCTAGATCAATCACCCCATCAATTTGACCCTCGACGCACCACTTCCCAATGGGCCAGTCTATCGTCACTCTCTATTAGAGAATGAAGAGATCAAGTGACAGTTCCAAGAACTTCTCCACAAGGGGCACATTCGTCCCAGCTCATCACCTTGTGGGAGCCCAATCGTGCTGGTACAGAAGAAAGATGGAACCTGGTGACTCTACATTGATTATTGGGATCTGAATAAAATCACAGTCAGAAATTGGTACCCGATTCCTTGAATCGACAACCTCCTTGATCAACTCACAGGGGCCAAATACTTCAGTAAGATTGATCTAATGTCTGGCTACCACCAGGCCCTGATAGAACAAACAGATGTATGGAAGACTGCCTTCAAGTCAAAGGAAGGCCTTTTTGAATGGTTGGTCATGCCCTTTGGTTTTCCAAATGCTCCAACCACTTTAATGAGGATGATGGATGATATCCTGTGACCATTCACCAATAATTTTTTAGTGTTGTATCTGGATGACATTCTCATTTACAGCAAGACTTGGGTCGAACACTTGCAGCATATTCAGTAGGTTCTGTACACCCTGTGACAGCACAAGATATACACCAACTTGGAAAAATTATACTTAGGAATGGAAAGGGTCCATTACCTAGGCTACATAATTGATCAACATGGCGTACATGTGGATCCAGCCAAGATCCAAGTCATCCATGACTGGCTAGCCCCAACCACACTCACTGAGATTTAGAGATTTTTGGGCCTTGCCAATTTCTAGCACAGGTTCGTGTTGGGATTCTCCCATATTGCATGGGCCCTCAACCAAATAACCAGGGGTGGTGGTAAGATGAATTTTTTTGGGGGCCAGTCCCAACAACAAGCATTTGATTATTTGAAGTAGCATTTGTGCTCAACCCCAATACTTTCACTACCAGACCTGCAACAACCCTTTGAAATCGAGATAGATGCTTCAGACTATGTTGTGGGCATCGTTCTCACTTAGCACCTCCACCTTGTGGCCTATCATAGTGAGACACTATCATATGTTGTTTGTAAGTACCCTACTTATGACAAATAAATGTACTCCATTGTGAAAGCCTGCCGCCAGTGGGGACATTACATTCTTGGGAAGGAGACAGTCATCCACACTGATCATAACCCACTGTAGTTCATGAATACATAAGGAAAATTGTAGAATGAATACCATCAAAAGTGGTCCACATACTTGTAGCAAGTCCACCTCAACATAAAGTATAAAACATGAAACACCAATTGTGTCGTATATTTTCTCAGTAGACCGCCAGTCGTGACACTCTCCATAGTGCTATACTCTTATGACCATGAGACCTCTGGATGGCCCCAACTCTATGAGACAGACCTGGAACTTTCCTCCACCTACCAAATGTTGGGTGAAAATGAAGTTGTCGATAATTTCCATCTTCAGGATGGGTTGTTGTGTCGTCTGGGCCATTCTACATTCCATAAAGCGAGAGAGAGAAGATGATCTAGGAATTCCACTACAGTCGGGTGGCAAGACACTTTGGCATTGAAAATACAGTGCTGACGCTACAAAAACATTTCTGCTGGATGAAACTTCGACGAGAGGTCATGAAGTATGTCAGGTCCTGCACTGCCTGCATTATTTCCAAACCGACCACTAAGAAACAGGACCTGTACACCCCTCTTCCTACTCCTGACAGGCTGTGGGAATCCATCTCAATGGAATACATGTCAAGCCTCCCATCCACCAAGTGGGTAAATGACTTTGTTTTTGTGGTTGTTGATTTCTTTTCTAAGATGGCGATTCTGGTTGCCTGCAAGAAGAGCATCACAGCAAAGGCCACTGCCAAGCTCTTCTTTGAACGAGTATGGGTACATTTTGGAATCCCACAAACCATTGTCTCATATTGGGACAATCAATTTCTTAGCAAATTCTAGTCGAGCCTCTCGTCACTGCTAGACACCAAGCTCACCAAATCCACGACCTTCCACCCCAAGACATATGGCCAAACCGAGGTTGTAAATTGAATGATTGTTCATATCCTTCACATGTATAATTCCAAGCACCCTCTCACATAGGATGAGAGCCTTCCCTATTTCCATCATATCTACAACCGAGCCTTGCATAGCTCAACCGACCACAACCCCTTTCACGTGGGGTTGGGATTCCAACCATTGGGTCCCATAGATGTTGCACTTCCCCTTGAGGTCACCTCGACCGACTCATCTCTTGCTCCAACTAAAGATGATAAAGCCACCTGGTTCATTGAGAGGATCCAACACATCCACCAATAGGTTCAGGATTTCCTACAAAAATCCAATGACAAGTACAAGAAGCGCAATGATCAACATCGGGTGCGGCATAAGTTTCAGGTGGGAGACAATGTTTGGTTTCACTTGCAGAAAGAACGCCTTACAGGACCCCATCGAAAGATTCTCCCACTCTTTTATGGGCCATACACCATCACCAAGGCTGTGGGGGATAATTATTTTGAGCTCAACATTCCTCCTTTCCTTGGTTTGCACCCAGTGTTCAACATGGATCTCCTTTGTCGTTATTTCCCACCATTATTGGACACCTCAGATGTAGCAGAACAACTGGAACTAACAGAGCTCAACCCCAAATGCATACAACAGGAATCCAATGATCATATTTTGGACACAAAGATCAAGGGTACTTGACAACAAAGGATCCATATTTATCGAGTCGTCAAAGAAGGGCAACTCCTACACCAAGGCAAGTGGCTCACCCGGGGCCAAATTCGACAGAAATTTCCTCATCTGATGGGGGAAATCAACGCAATGGAGACCATTGATTCCTAAGTGTGGAGGAATGATCCAGGTGGATATCGGTGGCCACCCACCTTTTCCAATTGGCTCAAAACAATTTTCTGGCAATTTTGGTAATTTACTATTTTTAGCAGTTTTTCACTTCGGGAGCCGTTTTGAGTCCCTAAACAATGTTTTTTAGGAAAACACAGAAAAATATGGAAGTTTCTTTGATGTTTCCACCAAAATGAATCTCCTTGAATATACCTTTCCAACATGCTATCATATAACTAAAATGGAGATCGAATGCAAAAGTTACGACCCCGAGAAGTTGATGTACTAACTTACCCAAACGGGGCCCACATGACTTTTGGCACTTCATCTCCTAGGGTTAGGTTTTTGGATGTCTTGGGTTTTTGGAATTCCTATTTATTGTAAAAAAAGGCCTTCAGAGCCTCATTGTAATTATCTTCTTGTGAATGAGTGAAACTTTCACATCTCTTCTCAGAGATACACCGCCACCATTCCAACACGCTTGTTTCCGCTGCATTTTACAGTTTCAACTTATTTCCTTATTGAATAGAAAACTAGTTTTAATGTATCTCTATTATTTTGTGTTAATCACCTATTAATAATCTGTAGTCATTTCATTCTTCTCATAAAATCTGGATCAGTGGTATCAAAGAGGTCTACTCCTTGTCGTCTTAATGCATGTCCCCAACAAGGTCAGAGTACAAAGAGTTGGGTCTCGAGCTTGTTTCTCTTGAGGAAAAAATCTCTCGCATGCCCAAGAGACCTCTCATGGTAGGAGAAAAGAAATATTATGGGATAGGAGATCCTTTCAAACTGTTGATTGAGGAAGCCCTCACACAACAGAGGAACGAGATGATGGATAGTTTCACGCAAATCCTTCGGCAACTACCAAAAGGCGACACATCTTCTTTGAGTGGAGGCCCCCTTCAAGGTACAAATAAACTTTGATATTCCTATATTTGAAGGTCAGATAGACACATATGTTGTAGACAAGTGGTTTAATCTACTAGAAGGGTATTTTTCTGTCCATAACTTTTCAAATAGAGAAAATTTTACTTTTGCGCTTCTCAAAGTCGTTCCCCGTCTCAAAGTTTGGTGGGAAACTTTTTTTGATCAAAAGGAAATAGAGGAGCCCTCATTATTTACAGTCATGACCACCTAGGAATCCTTCAAGGATTCTATTAAGGAACAATACTACTCTGTTGGAAGTTATGATGACTTGTATACCAAATGGACCACACTACAGCAAGAAAGAGACCAACCGATGCCAGATTTCACAAATATATTCCATACCTTGCGTACCAAGATGGGTATCAAATATTCAGAGAAACATATGGTGCTCAAGTATCGTGGTGCTCTGCATAGATACATATAGACAAAAATGGAATTTATAGACATCTCATCCTTGGGTGTGGCCTACCAATATGCCATCAAAATCGAGCAGAAGCTCAAACAAAAGACGTGGAAATTTGGGCCTGGGAACCCTGCACAACAAAAGCCAGGAAAGGGCGGCCCCAACCCATAGAACAAGGGAAAAAGAAAATATGGATAGTATCAAGACAACCAGTCCAATACACAAGCAAATAAGGACACTAGAAAGACAAACAAAGATATCGGGAAGTGGTGTGACTTCCATAAGAGCCCTTGGCATAACACTATTGAGTGCCACTCAAGGCAGTCGCTGGTGGCCGAAGTGAAAGCCTCTGAATTAGATGCGGGTTCTGACTCTAATCTAGAACCAGAAAGGGGAAGATGGATCATTGACGTGGAACCCAGTGCAACCATTTCTACCACCAAGCTCCAGCCTGGTGAACTAGACGAGCCAGAAGAAGAATAGGACCTCTTCCATTCACAGATGTGGGTAAAAGGAACCCTGTTGCACTTCATCGTTGATAGTGGTAGCCAGAAGAACCTCATCTCAGTAGAGTCCATCAAGCAGTTGGCCCTGCCGATGAATCCACACCCACAACCCTAAAACATTGGATGGCTTCGCCAAGGAAGTGATATCCACGTCATCCAATAGTGTCGACTACCGTTTGACATCAAGCCCTTCAAAGACGAGGTAATGTGTGATGTTTCTCCTCTCGAATTTTGTGATTTTCTTTTGGGACAACCTTATTTATGGAAACATCATGTTGTATATGAGTCTAGGATTTGTAGTGTTATTTTTATTTTGAACAGGAAATTGTACAAGATACCTGAGGCAGTCCCACCTAGTGTTATTTCCTTGATCTCTGCTAAGAAATGTAGGAAGGTCATCTCTCATATGGGGAATTTTGTCTTCTTCATGATTCACTCTTAGGATAATCAAAATATGATAGCCACATATATGGTATTTGCAACCGACCTCTCCACATAGAAGAAGTAAGTAGATAAGGTCGTGGAAGAATACTTAGATATATTCTCCTCACCTACCAGAGTACATATGCTCTACCAAGTCAAGCACCCCATCGATCTGACCCCCGGTGCACCACTACCCAATGGGACAGTCTATAGATGCTCTTTGTTAGAGAATAAGGTGATCAAGAGAAATATTCAAGAACTGATCCACAAGGGGCACATCTATCCCAGCTCATCACCTTGCAGGAGCCCAATCATGCTGGTATAGAAGAAAGATGGAACCTGACTCTGCATTGATTACATGGCTCTGAATAAATTCATAGTCAAAAACCAGTACCCGATTCTCTGAATCGAAGACCTCCTTGATAAACTAACGGGGGAAAAAAACTTCATTAATATTGATCTAAAGTCTGGCTACCACCAGGTCTCGATAGAACAAAAAGATGTATGGAAGATCTCCTTCAAGTCAAAGGAAGGCATTTTTGAATTGTTGGTCATCCCCTTTGGTTTGAAAAATGCTCCAGCCACTTTCATGAGGATGATGGATGATATCTAGCGACCATTCACCAATACTTTTGTAGTGGTGTATCTGGATGACATTCTCATTTACAACAAGACTTGGGTCGAACACTTGCAACATATTTAGTAGGTTATGCATGCCCTACGGAAACACAAGCTATACGCCAACTTGGAAAAATGATCCTTCGGCATGGACAGGGTCCATTACTTGGGATACATCATTGATAAACATGGAGTACATGTGGATCCAACCAAGATCCAATTCATATGTGACTGGCCAGCCCCAACCACACTCACTAAGCTTTGGAGCTTCTTGGACCTTGCCAATTTCTACTGTAGGTTTGTGTTGGGATTCTCCCATATTGCATGGGCCCTCAACCAAATAACCAGGGGTGGTGGTAAGAAAAAATTTTCATGGGTCTGGTCCCAACAACAAGCGTTCTCCCATATTGCATGGGCCCTCAACCAAATAACCAGGGGTGGTGGTAAGGCAAAATTTTCATGGGTTTGGTCCCAACAACAAGCGTTCGATGATTTGAAGCAGTGATTGTGCTTAGCCTCAGTAATTTCACTACCAGACCTACAATATCCCTTTGAAATCGAGACAAATGCTTCAAACTATGTTGTGGGCATCGCTCTCACTCAGCATGGCCACCCCGTGGCCTATCATATTGAGACACTATCAAGAGTTTTCCGTAAGTACCCTACTTACGAAAAAGAAATGTAATCCATTGTGAAAGCCTGTCATCAATGGAGACATTATATTCTTGGGAAGGAGACAGTCATCCACACTGATCATAATCCACTACATTTCATGCATACACAAGGAAAATTGCAGAATGATCACCATCATAAGTGGTCCACATACTTGCAACAATTCCACCTCAACATCAAGTATAAAACAAGAAGCACCAATCACGTCGTTGATTTCCTCAGTAGACTGCCAGTCACAAAACTAACCATGGTGCTAGACTCTTGCGGCCATGAGACCTTTGGATGGTCCCAACTCTATGAGATAGACCTGGACTTCACCACCACCTACCAAATGTTGGGTGCAAACGTAGTTGTTGATAATTTCCATCTTCGGGATCAGTTTTTGTGTCGTCTAGGCCATATCTGCATTCCATCAAGCGAGCAAGTGAAGCTGATTTGGGAATCCCACTACAATTGGGTGGAAGGACACTTCCACATCAAAAATATAGTGGCAATGCTACAAAAACATTTCTACTGGCCAAAAATTCGACAGGAGGTCAACAAGTATGTCAGGTAATGCACCGCCTGTGCTATTTCTAAACTGACCACTAAGAAACAAGGCTTGTACACCCCTCTTCCTACTCCTGACAGGCCATGGGAATCCATATCAATGGACTACAAGTCGGGCCTCCCATCCACCAAGTGGGGAAATGACTGTGATTTTGTGGTTGTTGATCGCTTTTCTAAGATGGCGATTCTGGTTTCCTGTAAGAAGAGAAACACAATAGAGGCCACTGCCAAGCTCTTCTTTGAACAAGTATGGGTACATTTTGGAATCCTACAAACCATTGTCTCATATCGGGATAGTTGATTTCTCAACACATTCTGGTCGAGCCTCTAGTCACTACTGGACACCAATCTCACCAAATCCACGACCTTCCACCCCCAGACAAATGGTCAAACCAAGGTCGTAAATTGAATGATTGTGCATGTCCTTCCCATGTATAATTCCAAGCACCCTCGGACATGGGATGAGAGCCTTCCCTATGTCCAACATAGCTACAACTGAGCCTTGCATAGCTCAACTGGCCATAGCCCCTTTCAGGTGGGGTTGGCATTCCAACCATTGGGTCCCATAGATGTTGCACTTCCCCTTGTGGTCACCTCGACCGACTCATCTCCTGCTCCAACTGAAGCTAACAAAGCCAAATGTTTCATTGAGAGGATCCAACACATCCACCAATAGGTTCAGGATATCCTACAGAAGTCCAATGACAAGTACAAGTAGTGCCATGATCAACATCGGGTACCACATAAGTTTCAAGTGGGTGACAAAGTTTGGTTGCACTTGCAGAAAGAACGCCTTACGGGACCCCATCAGAATATTCTCCCACTCCTTTATTGGTCATAAACCATCACCAAGGTCATGGGGGATAATTATTTTGAGCTCAACATTCCTCCTTTCCTTGGCCTACACTCAGTGTTCAACGTGGATCTCCTTCACCGTTATTTCCCACCATTATTGGACACCTCATAATTAGAAGAACAACTGACACCAACATAGATCAACCCCGAATGCATACAATAGGCACCAACTGGTCATATCATGAACACATAGATCAAGGGCAGTCGATAACAAAGGATCCATCTTATTCGAGTCGTCAAAGCAGGGCAGCTCCTGCACCAAGGCAAGTGGCTCACCCGAGGCCAAATTCAATAGAAATTTCCTCATCTGATGGGGGAGCTCAACACAATGGAGAAAATTTCTTCCTAAGGATGGAGGATTGATCCAGGGTGATATCGATGGCCACCCACCTTTTCCAACTGGCTCAAAATAGTCTTTTGGCAATTTTGGTAATTTACTATTTTTAGCAACTTTTCACTTCGGGAGCCGTTTTGAGGCCCTAAACAATGTTTTTTGGGAAAATAGGGAGAAATATGTAAGTTTTTTCAATATTGCCCCCAAAATGAATCTCCTCGATGATACCTTTCCAATGGGATATCATACGCCTAAAAAAAATATCGTATGCAAAAGTTACGACCTCAAGAAGTTGATTTACTAACTTACCCAAACGAGGCCCACATGAATTTTGGCGCTTCATCTCCTAGAGTTAGGTTTTTGGATGTCTAGGGATTTTGGCATTCCTATTTATTATAAAAAAGGCCTTCAGAGCCTCATTGTAATGATATTCTTGTGAATGAGCACAACCGTCACATCTCTTCTCAGAGATAAGCCGCCACCATTCCAACAAGCTTGTTTCCGCTGCATTTTACAGTTTCAACTTATTTCCTTATTGAATAGAAAATCAGTTTTACTGTATCTTTGTTATTTTTTGTTAATCACTTGTTAATAATCTGTAGTCATTTCGTTCTTCTCATAAAATCCGGTTCACCAAAGGCCAATAACCATGCCACATGTGCCAAAACGATGTGCCATAACCTCCTTCCATATGATCAAAACCTACCCTTATTCATGGTGACATTATAGGCTAGGTAAGTGACGTCCAAGCCTCCAAAGGCTAGCATCCAAGCGGGAGAAGGTAGGAACCTCCATCTAGTCCCGAGAGAGTGCCTCCAAAGGAAATGACATCCTATGCAATAACGATCACCAGTGTGCCCCAGATGTGGGATCTCTGCATCCATCCTTGGGCTCCAAAGCCCCCATGAAGGTATGAACAAGTCATATCCTCATGAATACATGTCCACCAGATAAGGTCCTGCAAAGACAAATGGGTATGCCCTCCAAGGGTCCATAAGTCATAAGAATCATGTCAATTAAGCCACATCTAATAATCAAGCCACCAGAACATGTGCATTCAACCCCCCTTTTCAAACTAAACAAATGCTCAAATATGTTATACAATTTGTCAAATTTTGGTGTGGGAAGCATGTCAAGGCATCCTATTGGGCCAATCAGTCTTCAATTCAAGGGTGTTTTCCAGGATAAATCCATATAATTCATGTACGAGTGTGAGGTGGAGTGGGTAATACCTTTGAGATGTTAAAATGTTGCTTAAGAAGTTAAGTGTATTATGTATTTATTTAACTTTTAACTATTATAACAATAATTGCATGCACAAGAATCACTGAAAGAAATACATCCACGGTATACAACATATTTATCCTGGGAAACCCTCTTGGGAAAGAAAAACCCAACAAAACTTCTTCAATATAGATTTGTCAACATGTACAATGTCTCTCTCCAAGAGAGATCTCACTAAACATAAGATAACCATAAGATAGACCAGAAAACCTGACCACAATAGAGTAGTGCAACACTAGACCAAGAAATAACCAAAACCCCCCACAAAAACACTCTTCCTTTGTAGTTTTGTATCCTCCTAAGACTTGCAGACTTTTCCTTGAGAAAGAGAGCTTGTGTTGTGTGTATGCTTCAAGTGAGGTGCCTAGCCTCATATACATAGTATTTAAGTCACCCTTCAATTAGATCAGGGACGACTTGTACAATTGAGACTTTCTAATTTGCATTTGAATTTTACAAAGGCACACTAGGTCCGACTTTACAAATACAACATAATATTATTTTTATGGTTTTTACTTGGTCTAATACAATAAAAATACAAAAATAATGTCTTCTAAAGATACTCAAAATTCAACACTCCCTCTTAGCAAGGAAGGTATTCTTATGACACAATCGTCATGACTACTTCTGCACTTCTGTACACTTGACCATTAACTTGTTGACTTTCCATGAATCTATATTGAAGAATTTTTGTAACCACGTCATGCATATAGGGTCTCATCATCCTTCTAGGTTTTATGTCATCACGGGGCTTCATCTAGTTCACACAGAACTAGGTAACTCACCAGCTCACATAGAATCTGGCATCTAGTTCACAAAAAGCTAGTAAACTCACTAGCTCACACAGAATTTGGCATATAATTCTCACAGAACTAATAAACTCGTCATCTCACACCGAATCTAGCATCTATCCCTAAGGCTAGTCCTTTTGGTTGGCACAACAAGAAACCAATCCATAGTAACCAAGAATCTAATCATGAGGATTAGGTGATGTAGTACGCACACACTACCCATCTATCCCAAGGCTAGGAAACACCTCCAACCAAACAGGTTGGCCCTCCAGCTTGAAAATTTTGGAAACTTGACATCCCCGAAGTCTCGGTCTCTATTGACCTTGTGCGAGGTCATGTTGATTGGTGCCATAATCAATAACGTGCCCATGAATTACTACCCATTGTTGTTGCCACACTATGATGTTTCTTCCCTGGAGTTGCATTTCTAACTCATCACTCCCTCTTACTAGGGAAGTCCTTCTAGACCACACCAAGATTGTCCCTGAAGTACATAAACTTCACCCTTGACATAGGCTTGGTCAACAAATTTGTTATCTACTCATTTGTAGAGACATATTGGATCTTCACTGCTCCCTTATACACCATATATATGATATAATGGTACTTGATCTTGATATGATTGGAATTATCATGAATCACTGGGTACTCTAACAAATTCACACAACTTTGGTTGTCTAACCAGATACAAGTCGCCTCTAACTCGATATCAAACAATCCTGCAAGCATCTTCTGAAGCCACACTACTTTGTTGCTAGCTGAATACTTTTATATATACTCTACCTCAATCGTACTGAGTGCCACACTAATATTCTTCCTAGTAAACCATGAGATCATTGTTGATCCCAAACTGAAGCAACATCCATATGTACTCTTATGGTCTACAACACTACCGGACTAATCTGAATCAGTATAGCCTTGGAGGATTACTCACGATCGCAAACATATCTGAGTCCTTAGTCAATTGTTCCTTTCAGGTACATCAACACATGTTTTATTGCAATAAAGTGAATGCCTCTAGGTTCGACCATATATTGACTCAATTTGTTCACCACACAAATTGAGTCCACACATGTCTTAGTGCACGATGTCTAAGGCTTCTTTGGATTTTTCATTGCTGCTTGGAAATGGGTTCTTCACATTCTTTCCTTGTGCACATCCCTTGCATGTTCCTTCATTATTCACTTGGATCTTTGTAAAACTTGTAACCATATTTCTCACCATCGATAATGCTTTGTAATGTATGTGAGAAAATATTCTATTCCATAGCTTACTCAGAGCAATTGTGTTGTGTACTAATGATGAATATGAATGTCCCTTGAATTTGTATAGACATTCTTCTTGAACACTAATCACAACAACATGATCAATAGACTTTCCTCTTAGACACATGAGAACTTCACCACCAATGAAAGAAACTATGAATCCTTTCTCATCCAATGCTGAGATATAAAGGAGATTCTTCTTTAAACTAGGTATGTATACAAAACATCATTCATCTTCATAGGATTTTTGGAATCCAAACTTTAAGAAGATTCTCTTACTCCTTTAATGGGATACTAATAGTCATTGTCACATACCCACCACGGAAATAAAAACATTTCTCTGAATTCTCGAGGATCAGGATCCCCGAAATACCTACAGGGGTCTAGCATAGGCTAGTTCCTTCCTTGTCCACCTCCATGTGATCATGGGTCACGACCACAGGCTGAACAAGTATGGCGTCCTTTCTCTCTTCGCGGCTCAGCGCTACCATAGGGTCGAGTCTTTCAACTCTGCAAACCCCAACACAACGAAGCGCTGAACCCCGAAAGGGCTAGTGAGTATAAGTTTCCTGTTTGGGTCTTGTCCTCGTGACCACATTCCATGATCACACGCTTAAACTGACAAAGACCTTACCGGCCTTTCGCGATTCAGGAAATCACGATGCATGACTTCTTCCTTTCCCATTCAAATCCATGAAAACCATGAAGTCTCTCAAGTTTCCCTCCAAAGGGAGATCAACGATTGTAAGCCTCCCCTGATCCGACAGTTTGGATCCTTTCGGAATTTCGGTGCCCGGGGGTTCGAGATGCAACGATCCCAAACCTCAAGTCATGCAAATCTCCAAATTCTGGTATGGGCATCTGTGTAGGAGATCAACAGTTCTTGATAGTGTGGATCCAATGGTCCACAGGATTTTAGAACTTTCCCTGAACTCTGAACGCTCACCACGTGTCTCCCATGATAGATGGTCCAGATTCCTTCGAGACTTCTCTTTGACACTTTTTCCTACTCGCAACCTCATAGGTTGAAGCGTCAAGCTCTCATTCTCTTCTTCTCTGAAATTCTGAGACGCGAAAGTCAACAATGGTTGACTTCCTCTTTGTACTTCTTGCAACTCGCAACCTCGTGAGTTGGAGCATTGAGCCTTCGTACTCCTATCTCACGAATCTCCGAGATGCGAGAATTCAATAGGGTGTTGACTCCTTTTCGGGCGACGTGTGCCCACTTGTCAATCACACGGGCCCCACCTGATGGATGTACCACATGTTCTCACGAGCCTCAGCTCTCAGCACTTCGCGATTTCTACGGTCGAAAGTGACCCCTTCCAACCTCCGAACCACCGAACTCCTGATATATGATATCACCATGGAGTTTTGATCCAATGGTCCTCCCATTCTTGGATCCAACGGTTCATATTTCTCTCCTCGCCACTTTGCACTTCGCGACTTCACGAGTTGGAGCACCCAACTCTTGTGCTCTCTTCTTCCGAAACCCCGAGATGCAAGATTCCTTGATCTCTGCCACTTGTCCTCCCCAGATGGACAGTCCTGATCCTCTCGTGACTTCTCCTCTTGCAAGGTTGAAAGAATTCCCTCTATGACTCCCGATGTTGGAATCCCCGATATGGGCGATCTTGCGACACGCGTTCGCTCTCATACGAACGGCTCACATTTCCTCGGGACTTCCGCTTGCAACTTCGCGAGTCTTGAGGCAAGAGTTTTAACCCTTCAACTCACGAATCCACGAAATGAGATTTCACGAGTGATCCAACGGTCCTTGTCGACCCAGATCCTACTGTCCGATTTATCCTGAACTTAAGACTTGAAAAAAATAGGCTTACAGTAACTCCCTTGCTCCTATGCAAGATCTGACGGCTCTCAGGACTTCGCGAATTCTCCACGGAGAATTCCAACCATCCAACACCTCCTTGACGACTCTTGCAAATCAAACACGATATTCCTTCGTTGCTATTCTAGGATTTCAAGAGGATCGTTCTTCCTCGTACAGGCTTACTAAGACTTACGCCTTCAAATCCTTTTTCCAGGTTCTGGGTGAGCTTTCTAAGAAGGGTGTCTCTATGGGGAGATCTATCCAGGGTATTACCTGAGACGGATAAGGGTATAGATTTCCTGAGAATAGACTTGAAGTCTGAATTGATTCAATGTGCGTATATACATATAAATCTATTTATAAGCATAAGCCATACGTGGCCCTTTCATTATAAGCATGCAACCACCATTCCTGAATCAAAACACTACAAAGGCAGTCTTATACTCAAACCATTGATAAAACTGCACAGCCTAAGAGCATATATGTCAGCATATAAATTTCATGATGCAAGACATAAAACACTTATTAGAAACAACACCAGAGGTGAGTGCAACTGCTGAGAGGGGTGCTCATTTCCACCGAACCATAGGCTCAGTGACTCCGATAGGATTTACCAATAGCCACCCCTGAGTTGAGACCACGATGTTGCGAGACTGCGTCTCTGTTTTCTAGTGACTGAGAATGAGGGTTACTCTCCCCCTTCTCTGCTATCACTCATTCTGTGTTTTCTAGAGTTCTTTTTCCTCCCCTCGTGTCTACCCCCTTCCCGCTTCTCCCTCACGCCTTTTTCCTCTTATGAGGTTGTGTGTGGCGTGATTTCCCTCGCAATGGTCAGGCCTAACGAATCTACGGATGGGCAGTTCACCCCCCCCATCCCTCATTACTCATGAGTAGCCATTTACCTACCACTAGCGAGTCATTTAATTCGGGGCTAGTGAGCCTCTCTTGGTTGTTTGGTCCAGTGAAGTCCAAATATGGTATTGGTTTCGGTGGAAGTTAACGCCACCTTTCTAGGTGCCTTCCACCACCTTCTTTCAGCCATCATGGTCTCTTTTTCAGCATATCCCCTCTTATCAGTCCTGCAATATATATTCATAATATTATTCACATTCATCGACCTTTTTCACAAGGTCCATTCACATCACACATTCACATTTTTGAGTTTGCCAAAGTTCTTGGCCAGTATAGTTATTTTTACAAATTGGGGGAAACAGGGTGTTACAATTCCCTCCCCCTTAAAGGAACATCACCCTCAATGTTCTTATATATCAACATGACATGCATGTATAGAACTAAACAAAATCATATATGCCTATCTCATGGAATCCTCCATTTCCCGTGTAGCCTCATCTGGGCCAAAATGTCTCCACTGCACCTTGACCTGTGCAATGGTTTGGTTCCAGAGTGGGGTTTCCTTTCTGTCTAGTATGCACAGAGGTTCTGGTAGAAATTATCCCTCCGGTTCCACCTAGATCACAAACCAGTCAATTATATGATTAACATCATGTACATATTTCTTCAATAATGAAACATGGAAAACATTATGTGCTTTTACAGTGGGAGGAAGTGCTAGCCTATAGGCTATAGGTCCCACTCTATATAGAACCTCAAAGGGTCCACAATATTGAGGTGCCAACTTGGCACAAGCTCCCATTTTCAGGGAACTCTTCCTGGGCCTAACTCTGAGATATACATGGTCACCCACTTTGAACTCTCTTGGAGTTCTCTTTTGGTTGCCATAACTTTTCTGTTGGTTCTGAGCGACCTTCAGGTTTTCTTTTATCTGAGTCACCTACTCTTCCATTTATTTCAACATGTTAGGTCCAAAACAAATCCTGTTTACGGGACTACTCTAGCTGACTGGAGTGTTGCACGATCTACCATAGAGGGCTTTGAAGGGACTCGTCTTTAAGGATGATTTGTAGCCATTGTTGTAGGCGAACTCTACCAGTGGCAGGTAGTCTTCCCACTTCCTGGGTTGATGCATTACCTGCATTCTTAGCATTTATTCAAGTATTTGATTCACTTGTTCTGTTTGTCCATCGGTTTGAGGGCGATAGGTGGTGCTAAACAACAATTTGGTCTCTAAGCCAACCATCAGTGATTTCCAAAAGTTAGAAGTAAATTTTGTGTCTCTTTTAGACACGATCTCTTTTGGCATACCATGCAGTCTGGATATCTCTTTCATGAAGACCTGGGCAATATCTCTTTCCTTACAGGTCGACTTGACGGGGATGAAGTGAGCAAACTTGCTCAATTTATCCACCACCACCATAATGGCGTCATTCTGTTTGGTTGAGGTTGGTAATCCAGTGATGAAATCCATGGAGATAGTTTCCCATTTCCACTCTGGGATTGGTAAAAGTTGCAATAATCCTGCTGGGTGTCGATGTTCTTATTTAACCTGTTGGCACTCTATGCATTTGGCTAGGTACTCGACTATGTATTTCTTCAATCCAGGCTAATAAAATTGTTTCCTGGTGGCAGTGATCATTTTCCGGTATCTTGGATGACCCGAGTAGGGCCTTTTATGTAGTTCATCCATAATGAACCTCTTCAATTTGTCACAATATGGGATATAAAATCTGCTTATGTAAGTGAGCAGACCTCCTTCAGTCTTCTGGTAGCCTTCATATTTTACTCTGGTGGGTTCTTGTTGTAGGTACATGGTCACGGTCCAGATGAAGGGTTCTGTTTCTTATGCATTTCTGATTCTTTCCTTGGCATCTGTGTCGTAGGTGCTCATCGCTGCTAGGTGAATTGTTTTCATACTTTTGCTGAGGGCATCGACCACCCTATTTTCCTTTCCTTTAATGTGTTTGATTTCAAAATCAAACTCGCTAAGGAGGGCCATCCACCTAGCTTGTCTAGCATTGGGCTTTGGTTGATCAAATAGGTATTGCAATCCACAGTGATCTGTCACAAGTACAAATTTTCTTCCCAAGAGGTAGTGCCTCCACATTTTCAAGTCATGCACTATGGCAGCTAGTTCTAGATCATGGGTCACATAGTTGACTTCATGCTCATTCAATTTTCGGGATTCATAGAAGATCACACTTCCTTTCTGCATAAGGACTCCTCTGAGCCCTTCCTTATAGGCATCTATGCACACGAGGAAGTCAACTTTTGGATTGACGATATTCATCACAGGTGCATGGGTCAATAGATGTTTCAGGGTTTGAAATATTTCTTCACATTTCTGTGTCCATAGGAATTTTTTCCCCTTCTTATGGAGGGCAGTGATTGGACAACCAATCTTGGAGAATCCTTTTATAAATCTCCTATAGTATCCTGCTAATCCCATAAAGGATCTGACGTCCGAAACATCCTTTGGGGTAGGCCATTCTATAATATACATGATTTTTTTAGGGTCTACTACTACTCCTTCTTCAGAGAGAACATGGCCTAAGTAATGTATTTGCTTCTGGAAGAATTCACATTTGCTGAATTTGGCATAGAGTTGATGTTCTCTTAGCACTTGCAGCACAAGTCTAAGATGTTCTTCATGCTCTTTTCTGTTCTTGGAGTAAATTAATAAATCGTCACTAAAGATAAGCACAAATTTGTCTAGGAACTTGCTGAGTACATTGTTCATCAAGCACATAAAAGTGGCAGGGGCATTGGTCAACCCAAATGGCACCACCATAAACTCATAGTGACCATACCTCATTCGGAAAGCAGTTTTATGGATGTCTTCACCCTTGATTTGGACTTGATGGTATCCTGACCTCAAAACAATCTTTGAGAAAATAGACGCACCCCCCAATTGATCGAATAGGTCATCGATCATGGGCAAGGGGTATTTGTTCTTTATAGTTACCTTATTGAGTTGCCTATAATATATACATAGTCTAAGGGTACCGACCTTCTTTTTCACGAACAGGACTGGTGCTCCCCATGGAGACACACTGGGTCGAATATAGCCTTTATCCATCATTTCTTTTAATTGCATCTTGAGTTCAACTAACTTGGTTGTGCTCATCCGGTAGGGTGTCCTAGACACTAGCACCGCTCCTGGTGCAAGTTCTATCGAGAAGTCTATGTACCTTCTCAGAGGTAAACCCGATACCTCTTCCAGAAACACATCTTTTTATTCTCTCAAGATAGGGTGATCGTCAAGGCTTGGTTTGTCACCTTCGATTGTTTTCAACACCTGTATTGCATATAGGGGACATCCCTTTTGGCAATACTTTCTCATTTGCGGAGCTGATATTTGTCTCACTGAGACAGGTTTTCAGATCCCTTGAAGGGTTATATTTTTCCCTTCTTTACTTACACATTCTAAGGTCTTATGGTAAAAGTCCAATCTGGCTTTATGGGTAGCTAGCCAGTCCATACCAATCAGCAAGTCATACGATCCCAGGGGTAATAAGTTAAGGGTTATTTGGGTGGGGAATCTACCCAACATCAATTGGTAGGCTGGTATAACCTCTGCTACCCTTCTTTTGGTTCCAGTGGCTAACTGTACCAACCATGGCTTGGTATGTTTTTGTGGTTGTAGTTTACACTTATCAACAACTTTAGGGGCTATATAACTCAAATTTGAACCAGGGTCAATTAAAACAGACACTAGATGGTTGGAAATCATACCTTCTATTTCCACTACTGAAGCTTGGTGGTCGGCTTGGTTATTATCCAAGGATGCATAAATTTGTGGCACACTCCTGGCCACATCATTGACGGTAGTAGCTTCTTGGATTTTATAAATCCCCCGACTATTCTGTTGTCGGTGTGGGCAGTCTCTTAGGATATATTCTTCTCAGCAGCCCCAACATTTCAAAGGTTCTCTCTTTGGGTTATCAGTCTTCACTGATATAGGTCCAAAAGTTTTGTTTCTGCTCAAGGAGGGAAAATTCTGCTGGTGCATACTCCGGGCTGGAAATTTCATTCTTGGGTTCTTCTTGTAGTTCTTAAATCTTGGGGATTTAATTCCCCTTTTATGAAATCTTGAACTATTCTTCTATTTCCATCCTTCGAGAGGTTCTGCTCAATGCCCAAACTATTCATGACAATAGGTTGCCTTTCGAATAGTGTCTTCTAGAGTCTTTGGCTCATCAAATTCAATTCTATTCTGATAGTCTTTAGGTAGTCCACTGATGAAGCATTGCACCTTTGCCTTTTCTGCCTTGATATAGGGTACATACCTCAACAAATCGAGGAATTTGTTGACATATTCTTCTATAGTAAGTTGTCCCAGTTTGAGTTCATAAAACTCTTTAGTCTTTTCGTCAAAATATTTTTCCGACAGATACTTCTTTCGGAAGTATGTCTCAAACCATTCCCAAGACAGATCCTCTTCGTGAACCCCTTTCACATTCTTAAGGTCTTCCCACCAAATGGAAGCCTTTCCATTCAAGTTGAAGGTGGCCACTTGGGCCTTCATATTTTTTGAAAAGTCATGGACTCTGAAATACTTCTTTACTCCAAGCAGTCAGGCCTTTGCTTCCTCTCCCTTCTTTATTTCACCGTCGAGGGAGGGTGGTTTGGCCTTTTTGAATTCTTCAAATTTTCGACCTTTGGATGATCTAAAAATGAAGAAGACTTGTAAACTTGGAAATATTTGCAAGTAAAGTTTATGTGTTTAAAGAAAATGGATCAACTTTGCAACACATCATTTAATAAGATTTACTCATTTAAGACACAAATAAACAGCATCATAATCAATGAACATAAGCACATAAACACAACAAATGATAAAGGTGTTCACCCCTCTCTTGGGCTACATCTCCTGGTCCAGGTTCCAATGGATCATTATTATTAATTGCTCAAAGTGCCCAAAATTGTGCTTTACAATGCTCAAATTGACCAAAAGACTGCTCCAATGGCTTCAGAGCATCCAAAAACCCCTAGCTGGGCTTTTTCGGCACCTCGTTTGGCCAAAAAACGAAGAAGTTAGGCTTCTTGAAAGTACCCTCTTCAAGCTTGTTGTCTCTGCATCTACAAATCGCACCCCTTGTCCATTCAACCTAACACACATGCAATTTAAAGCGTGAAAGCCCGGCACCGAACGCAACCATGTAAATGGTGCGAAATGTAGGACGGTTATGGGCGCGCCAGTTCCTAACCGCCTAGCTCTCGGGCACATGAGAGTCACGATATGACCTCGGACTAGTAAACAAAACTTAACTGTTTCAAACCCCCGCACTCCCAGTTGTGGTCACATGTGGTCATACATATAACCATGGGATTTAAACATTTGAATTACCCCGTGCACGTACCAATAGAGGGTATAGTCATATGTACCGAAAATGTGACCGGGGGCTGGATCCCATTGTAATAAAACTCCCACATAAACAATGGTCATATGTATTTAAAGCATAGAACCGTGGGTCGAGGCTAAGCCCCGACCCGACCCCCTGTTGTTTACAACAATATTCAAATTGAAATATATTTAAAACCATATGGTTAATAAGGAATAACGTGTGGGCTAGTGGTATCCCACACTCTACCAAAGCGCGGAGCCAAAGGGGAGGTCCGGGGTTTGATCCCCATGGACCCCATACAATTTTAAACAACAACCAATAGCCAATACCGGGGTGCCATGTGGCAGCCCATGACTGGGCCACGTGGAACCATACCATTGACCAAAAATGATGCCACGTGTCATAGCCTAATTCGACCACATCTTCCAATCAAAAATTGCCATGTCATCACATGCCACATCAACGTACGGTCATACGGCCCTGCCACGTTAGCCTGTACGAACTGCACAGTCAGCGTCCCTTTTTTTTATCTGTTTGACGATTCAAATTGATCGTAATATCTCTCGCTCCTGACGTCCGTTTGAGACGAAACGAGTTTTGTTGGGTTCACAACGATGAGGCCTACGCTCTCATTCGATTTGAAGCGATTCCGAGCACTTTGAATTTTTGAGCAAAATTTGATCCCCTGATCACACATCCCCATTGGGAAGCTTTTGGACCTCCAAAAGACTATATTCATTCTATGTGAAGATGAGGGTATAGTTCCCTCATCCTTCCAACCTCAATCCACTTGGCTTTTCTTGGATTGGTACCTTTAAGACCAACTCGAAGATACTGCACATTTCCTCGTTTTGAAGTTCACATTCTCCTGTCAAGGATGGTGTCTTCATGCAGTTCTGTAAGATATTCTGGGGAAAATTCATCTATAGAAGGAATCTGAACATGCTCTCCATGATCATCAATCAATGGAGGCTCATACAATTTCAAATTCTCAACATTAACAACTGCACTTTCTCCCTGTGGAATACATAACTTGCCAAGATGATACAAAAGATTATTATGCACATGGTAATCCAATTCTTCAACATGGTTAGAGTGGCACAAAATTTCATATACTTCTTTGAAGTCAGTATCCAAAGAATATTGTTCAACATAACTTTCATGCATGATAGGACTATGCTTAAGAATAACTGAAGCACTAATAATAGGCCTTGAAAGCATATCAACGACTTTGTTAAAAATGCCCTTCTTATACCTGATAACCAAGTGAAACTGTTGAAGAAAACCCATCCATCTGAAGTGCCTAGCTTGATGTAGCTTTGTCTGTGATTGTAAGTATTGCAATGGTTGATGATCGGTGTGAACAATGGTTTCTTTCCCCAACAAATAATGTTTCCATTTTTTTACACTTTGAACCAATGCATACAATTCCTTATCATAAGTAGGATAGTTAATCAAAACACCATTAAAAGTCTCAGAATGAAAACAAATGGGCTTACCATACTGTAGAAAAACTGCTCCCATTGCATAATTGCTTGCATCTGTTTGGATTTCAAAAAGTTGTCTTAAATTTGGAAGTGCAAGAACTGGCGTTGAACCGATCTTCTCTTTCAAAGTATCAAAATCCTTGTGTTGCTTGCCTCCCCATTGGAAAACTTGCTTGACACTTGTCACAGCATGTAATGGAGCTGCAATGGAAGAAAAGTTAGCAATAAACTTCCTCCAATATTGAGCTGCTCCCAAAAAATTCCTTACCTCTGTCACATTGTTGGGCTTGGGCCATTCCAAAATGACTTTGACCTTAGAGGGATCAATTTTTAATTCACCTCCACCAACAATATGTCCTAGGTAAATAAGTGAAGTCTTTCCAAATTCACATTTGGACAATTTCAAAAACAACTGTTCTTTTCTCAAAACATCCAAAACTTGTTTCACATGTTTAATATGATCTTCACAAGATTTGCTAAAAATCAAAATATCATCCAAGTAGACAATAACACAATCATCCAGAAAAGGCCTTAAGACATCATTCATAACTCTCATAAAAGTAGCAGGTGCATTGCAAAGTCCAAAAGGCATTACCATCCATTCAAACAAAC
>ML799245.1:121825-161992 GCA_009831015.1 Picea engelmannii
TCTGCAGGAACACGTTCATGAATTTCTTCATGAGCCATACTTGGTGAATGCCTCCTTGAAACTTGCGGTGATTGTATATGCTTCCTCCTTGAAGGATGAGAACTTGGCTCCACAAGTTGACCTTCTCCTCTTGTGAGTTTCAATTTTGTGAGCATCAGAAACAAAACACTTGCAAAATAATCAAGTCTTCAAAAACCATTGCTCTGATACCAACTTGATCTAAAAACGAAGAAGACTTGTAAACTTGGAAATATTTGCAAGTAAAGTTTATGTGATTAAAGAAAATGGATCAACTTTGCAACACATCATTTAATAGGATTTACTCATTTAAGACACAAATAAACAATAGCATAATCAATGAACATAAGCACATAAACACAACAAATGATAAATGAGTTCACCCCTCTCTTGGGCTACACCTCCTGGTCCAGCTTCCAATGGATCATTATTATTAATTTCTCAAAGTTCTCAAAAACATGCTTTACAATGCTCAAATTGACCAACAGACTTTTCCAATGTCTTCAGAGCGTCCAAAAACCCCTAGCTGGGCTTTTTCGGCACCTCGTTTGGCCAAAAAACGAAGAAGTTAGGCTTCTTGAAAGTCCCCTCTTCAAGCTTGTTGTCTCTGCATCTACAAATTGTACCCCTTGTTCATTCAACCTAGCACACACGCAATTTAAAGCGTGAAAACCCGACACCGAACGCAATCGTGTAAATGGTGTGAACTGTAGGACGGTTATGGGTGCGCCAACCCCTAACCGCCTAGCTCTCGGGCACATGAGAGTCACTATATGACCTCAAGCTAGTAAACAAAACTTAACTGTTTCAAACCCCCGCACTCCCGGTTGTGGTCACATGTGGTCATACATATAACCACAGGATTTAAACATTTGAATTACCCCGCACGTGTACCAATGGAGGGTATGGTCATATGTACCAAAAATGTGACCGGGGGCTGGATCTCGTTGTAACAAAACTCCCACATAAAAAATGGTCATATGTATTTAAAGCATAGAACCGTGGGTTGAGGCTAAGCCCCAGCCCAACCCCCCCCCCGTTGTTTACAACAATATTCAAATTGAAATATATTTAAAACCATATGGTTAATAAGGAACAACGTGTGGTCTAGTGGTAGCCCACACTCTACAAAAGCACAAAGCCAAAGGGGAGGTCCGGGGTTCGACCCCCATGGACCCCATACAATTTTAAACAACAACCAATAGCCAATTCCGGGGTGCCACATGGCAGCCCATGAATGGGCCACGTGGCACCATACCATTGACCAAAAATGATGCCACGTGTCATAGCCTAATTCGACCACATAAACCAATAAAAAACTACCACATAATCACATTCCACATCAATGTATGGTCGTACGGCCCTGCCACGTCAGCCTGTACAGATTGCACGGTCAACATCCCTTTTTTTTGCTTGTTTGACGATTCAAACAGATCGTGATATCTCTCTCTCCCGACGTCCGTTTGAGACGAAACGAGTTGCGTTGGGTTCAGAACGATGATGCCTATGCTCTCTATCGATTTGAAGAAATTCCGATCACTTTGAATTTTTGAGCAAAATTTGATCCCTTGATCATTGGAAGACTTTTGCTTCTTCTTTTTTCTTCGGGGATAGGAACTAGTTCTGCTGCTAGAAGATCCCTTTGAATTGCCAGCTTCCTTCTCAGAGGAATCATCCAACACTTGTCCTTTACCTTTAGGGTGGACCTTTTTCGAGGTGCTCCTCTCAGTGTGACCACTGATATGACCATGTTTCTGAGTTTCAGGTTCATGCTGCATTTGTCTTTGTAGATCGGATAAACTCTGCAGTAAAACTGCGTTAATTTCTGTTTACTTTTCTTGTTCTTTCATCATCCTTTCATTGTCAGCCTTGCAGCTTTGTAATTCGACCATGAGGCTCCTCACAGTCTCGTCTAGACCTGGAGGGGTCCCTCTTGCCCTTCTTTCGTCAGACTCTTCGTCTCTATTGTGGGAGCCCTCTCCCACTTCATGGTGAGTCACCTACTATGCGTTGATAATTTCCCATGGTTAATCTTCTGATTGTGTGCAAAAGGAAAAACATCAGTTGTTAGTCAATATTTATATGTATTTATAACCAATACATAATTCATATTTTCACATGTACACACACACAATAGGGATTTTTTTTTCATTCTTAACTTCGTCTTTTTTATTAGGAAGGTTAAGATAGGGGGTTACTCCTTTTAAGAGTGTTTTGAACAGAGCTTCTGCACAACTCATTTGTGAGACCAATAAGGCCAAGTGTTGTAACCATGCTCTGATACCAATTTGTCACATACCCACCATGGAAATAAAAAAATTTCGCCGAATTCTTGAGGATCAGGATCCCCGAAATACCTATAGGGGTCTAGCGTAGGCTAGTTCCTTCCTTGTCCACCTCCATGTGATTGTGGGTCACGACCACATGCCGAACAAGTATGGCATCCTTTTGCTCTTCGCGGCTCAACACTACCAGAGGGTCGGGTCTTTTGACTCTGCAAACCCCGACACAGCGAAGCATCGAACCCCGAAAGGACTAGAGAGTACAAGTTTCCTGTTTGGGTCTTGTCCTCATGACCACGTTCCATGACCATGCACTTAAACCGACAAATACCTTACTGGTCTTTCACGATTCGGGAAATCGCGATGCACGACTTCTTCCTTTCCCATTCAAATCCCTGAAAACCATGAAGTATCTCAAGTTTCCCTCCAAAGGGATATCAGCGGCTGTAAGACTCCCCTGATCCGATGGTTTGGATCGTTTCGAGATTTTGGTGCCCGGGGGTTCGATATGAAACGATCCCAAACCTCAAGTCATGCAAATCTCTGAATTTTGGTATGGGGATCCGTGTAGGAGATCAACGGTCCTTGATAGTATGGATCCAACGGTCCACAGGATTTCAGAACTTTCCCTGAACTCTGACTGCTCACTACGTGTTTCCCTTGATAGACGGTCCAAATTCCTTCGGGACTTCTCTTTGACAATTTTCGCTACTCGCAACCTTGCAGGTTGAAGTGTCGATCTCTCATGCTCTTCTTCTCTGAAATCCCGAGATGTGAAAATCAACAATGGTTGACTTCCTCTTTGCACTTCTTGCAACTCGCAACCTTGCGAGTTGGAGCGTTGAGCCTTCGTACTCCTATCTCGCGAATCTCCAAGATGCGAGAAGTCAACAGGGTGTTGACTCCTTTCCGGGAGATGCATACCCACCTGTTAATCATGCAAGCCCCACCTGATGGATGTGCCACATGTTCTCATGAGCCTCAGCTCTCGGCACTTCGCGACTTCTACGGTCGAAAGTGACCCCTTCCAACCTTCGAACCCCCGAACTCCCGATATACGATATCACCACAGAGTTCTGATCCAACGATCCTATCGTTCTTGGATCCAATGGTTCAGATTTCTCTCCTCGCCACTTCTCACTTCGCGACTTCATGAGTTGGAGCACCCAACTCTTGCACTCTCTTCTTGTGAAACCCCAAGATGTGAGATTCCTTGATCTCTGCCACCTGTCCTCCCTAGATGGATGGTCCTGCTCCTCTCGCGACTTTTTCGCTCACGAGGTCGAAAGAATTCCCTCTATGACTCTCAATGTCTGAATCCCCGATATGGGTGATCTCATGACACGTGTCCGCTCTCAGACGAACGACTCAGATTTCCTCGGGACTTCCGCTCGCGACTTCACGAGTCTTGAGGAAAGGGTTTTAACCCTTCAACTCACGAATCCACGAAATGAGATTTCATGAGTGATCCAATGGTCCTTGTCGATCCAGATCCTATGGTATGATTTATCCCGAACTTAAGACTTGAAAAAAATAGGCTTACCGTAACTCCCCTACTCCTCTGCAAGATCTGACGGCTCTCGAGACTTTGTGAATTTTCCACGGAGAATTCCAATCGTCCAACACCTCCTTGACAACTCTTGCGAAGCGAACATGGTATTCCTTCGCTGTTATTCCGAGATTTCAAGAGGATTGTTCTTCCTTGTACAGGGTTACTAAGACTTACACCTTCAAATCCTTTTTCCAGGTTCTGGGTGAGCTTTCTAAGAAGGGTGTCTCTATGGGGAGATCTATCTAGGGTATTTCCTGAGACAGATAAGGGTATAGATTTCTAAAGAATAGACTTGAAGTCTGAATTGATTTAATGTGCGTATATACATATAAATCTATTTATAAGCATAAGCCATATGTGGCCCTTTCATTATAAGCATGCAACCACCATTGCTGAATCAAAACACTACACATGCAGTTTTATACTCAAACCATTCATAAAACTACACAACCTAAGAGCATATATGTCAGCATATAAATTTCACGATGCAAGATATAAAACACTTATCAGAAACAACACCAGAGGTGAGTGCAACTGCTGAGAGGGGTGCTCGTTTCCACCCAACCGTAGGCTCAGTGACTCCGATAGGATTTACCACTAGCCACCCCTGAGATGAGACCATGATGTTGTGAGACTGTGTCTCTATTTTCCAATGACCGAGAATGAGGGTTAATCTTCCCCTTCTCTGCTATCACTCACTTTGTGTTTTCCAGAGTTCTTTTTCCTCCCCTCACGTCTGCCCCCTTCCCGCTTCTCCCTCACGCCTTTTTCCTCTTGCGAGGTTGCATGTGGTGCGATTTCCCTAGCACTGGTCAGGCCTGACGGCTCTACGAATGGGCGATTTACCCCCCCCATCCCTCATTAATCATGAGGATCCATTTACCTACCACTAGCGAGTCTCTCTTGGTTCTCCAGGCCAGTGAAGTCCAAATACGGTATTGGTTTCGGTGGAAGTTAACGCCACCTTTCCAAGTGCCTTCCACCACCTTCTTTCAGCCATCGTGGTCTCTTTTTTAGCATATCTCCTCTCAGCAGTCCTGCAATATATATTCATAATATTATTCACATTCATCGACCTTTTTCACAAGGTCCATTCACATCACACATTCAATTTTTTGTGTTTGCCACAGTTCTTGGCCAGTATAGTTATTTTTACAAACTGGGGGAAACTGGGTGTTACAATTCATCACCAAGATTCCCCTTGTGAGGTGAATCCTTATGAATTAATTATGATAAATAATCCTTTTAACATGGCATGTGCTTAGAAGCACCATTGTCAATAAGCGATGTGTCACTTCGATGAGTAATTGTTCCTGTAAGAGATTATATCAATCCATATTATTTGATTGAATATTATTCTTTGTATTTCTTCTGATTAGGTTCATCATCTTCTGTGGAATGAGCATGATGTCTTTTATACCTTCCTTTTATGACCTCATCTTTTGAGTGAATACAATTTCTTGCAATGTTTCCCATCTTCTGGAAGATGCAACAGTTATAAATTGAATAAGCCTCTTAAAAATTTTGTTCATTTTGTGGCCCTAGAGTATTTTTGTGGGGATGAACCTATTTCATTCTCTTTCCTTTTATCGCATGTGTTGCTAGTCCTTTATTTTAATCATCTCCCAACTTCTCTTATCTTGCTACCAATCTAGCTTCTTCTTGAGTGAAATATTCGCATAGCATGCTAAACTTTGTTAGCTTTCTTCTCGAACAGATTCCCTGAATGAATGATTCCCAAGACCTCGAGAGACCATTCAATGTAGTCATAACTACTCCAACTTCTTTGATTGTGTCTTCAATGGCTTCAAGTTTTTCTTTGATTTGAGACACCCTTGTGAAGTAGTGTTGAATGGTTTTTGAAATTTGCATCTTCACACTCTTGAGTTGAGTCCTCAATGTCATATTCCGATGGATATTCTTACCTTCATATAATCGGGATAGAGAATCAAACATTTTCTTTGGAGTCTTCAATGATGATACATGAGGGATCAAATGATCCTTGATAGAATCTGTGATAATCCTCTTTGCCTTGACCAAATTCTTCTTGTGATTTTCCTTGGCCTCATCTCCCTCTGCCTCTTGAACTTCTTCTTTGACGAAACCTTCTATATCATTCTCTTATAGAATGAGCATCACTATGTGCTTCCAGGCTCGACGGTTATAAGAACCCTCAAGCTTCTCATCAAGCTTAATGTTGGAATTCATCTTGTCTTGGGACAAAAATGCGATAGAATAAAATTTATGAAAATGGTTTTGTTCTTACCAGAGAGTGTGCTATTCCAAGATGATCTTATTTCTTCAGATATCTGCTCCAACTTCTGTCTCTAGATGCCCAAATGTTGTGACCTAGGGTTTTATGAGGAAACCGTAATTTTTTAACTTGTAAATTTTGGAGATTTGATCCAGGGGAGATATATGCCCTCCTTAGGTGGCTTCCTTGATGGATTTATATTGACAAGCATCCTTCAGAAAGTGGGTGACGTCATTACCTAGGGTTTTATGCAGAAACCCTGATTTTTCAGAAACTGTAAAAACTGCAAATCTGGTCCAGGAAAAAGATGCGTTAGGGTTAGAAGAGTCCTCCTATGGTCTTGTTTTCCCTAGAGATTTCCTCTAGAATGTGAGAATGTATTCTTTCAAGCCAGATCTGATACCATGTTAAAAATTTTCTTAAGAAGTTAAGTGTATTATCTATTTCTTTAACTTTTAACTATTAGAAAAATAATTGTATGCATAAGGATCATTGAAAGAAATACATCCATAGTACACACCAAATTTATCCTGGGAAACCTTGTTGGGGAAGAAAACCCAAAAAAACATATTCAATATAGATTCATCAACTAGTACAATGTCTCTCTTCAAGAGATATCTCACGAAATAGAAGATAACCAGAAGATAAAATAGAAAACCTTACCACAATAGAGTAGTGCAGCATTGGACCAAGAAAGATAGACCAAGAGATAACCAAAACCCTCCACGAAAAAACTTCTCCTTTGTAGTTGCATCTCCTCCTAAGACTTACACACTTTTACTTGAGAGAGATAACTTGTTATATGTGTATGCTTCAAGTGAGGCACTTATCCTCATATAAATAGTAGTTAAGTCACCCTTGAATTAGGCCATGGTCGACTTGTACAATTAACACTTTCTAATTTACATTTGAATTTTACAAAGGAACAATAGGATCGACTTTACAAATACAACATAATATTATTCTTTAGGGTTTTGAATTGGTCTAATGCAATACAAATATAACAAGAATATCTTCCGAAGAAAATCAAACTTCTACATGGGTATGGGGTTCATGACATACAAGGGTTCGTAATGTCTCACTTATGGGTGTTTTTGTAGAGGGTGTATTGCATCTTCTTTTTCAATTCATCCTTTATCCAAGACCATTTATTTGTCATTAATTAATTAAATTCCAGAACAATTGGGTACTAAAATTGGGTAAAATAAGACTTGACAGGAGTACCATAATGTCTCTTGAAGCTATAGGTATGAAAAGTGCCATGTGGGTAAAGCAAAGGGTATACCGCACTCGTGTAGATCCTTCAACAAGTGGGACATTTATATATGTGAGTTTATTTTTGTAGTTCTTCATTTCTTTTAAGAGAAACATTTCATTGTTCTCAATACCTCTTTGGTAGAGTATCTAGAAGGTTATAATTTTGGATTTTATTTTTTCCTAGCTACATTACCTATGGGCCTTCAACCGCTTCTTCCCATGAAATGAGGTACCATCCCTTTTTGGGTCAGTGTACCCAAACATCACAAAAGAGGAGGAAACATAATGGAAGGAGAATGGAAGTTGATAAGTATGATCGAGAATGGATGATGACTCTTCAAGGAAACCCCAATAGCACCTCATCCCCAAGGTTGACCAACTTACTAGGACGAAATGACAACCACCAATGTTAAATAGGGCAAAGAGTATGGTTTTCAAGAAAATCTTATGTAATCAAGAAATAATTCTTTGCTACATGTTGAAATTCTTCAATTATTAGGGTGACACTTATCATGATATTGGATTTATTACCTTATGAATAAATACCTAATATCCTCTAGGGCTAGGCCGATGTGATGGATGTTTCTCTATTGTTGGTGATGTATGGTGTCACATCAATGAATAGGAGGGTCCCTGCAGGGTTATCCTGTCAATATAGCTCTCGACACTCCATGTATACTACCTGTGGGCCTCGAGACATGATCCCCATAGTTACCCTAGTGTGAGGGGGTAACAAAGCACAAGTAAATTGATAGAAGTTGTAAAGCTTATACATTATTATTTTTTACAATACATACTTAAACATTAGCTTTGAAGCACAAGTAAATTAACAAAATACAGTGTTTGTACATTATTATTGTTTACAATACATACTTATACATAAGAATTGAGGTTTGCACAGGTTCATTTTTGTAAATGTCATATTATAAGAATATTTAATGATCATATAAGCATAATTTCAATGGCTATAAGAAAGCAAGATGGAAAATAGCACAAAGCATTAGCAAGTTATAAGCACGCGAGATGGAAAATAGCAGCAAAGCAGTGGCAAGCGAACCATTAAGAAAAAAATATGCTTCACTTTTTAATGAGCTTGAAATAGAGAAATAACTATGCTCGTTCTTACCAATGTAATGTCCAAAGGTTTTGATGGAGGATACCCATGGGTGGTTGGTACTTTTCCCCCAGCTTGAGAAGCTAGCGATTGAACTCCATCATGATGTCCCCCAAGCTTTAGGAGTTTGTTTGGCCTTTTCGAGTGGAGTTGGGTTATTGAAATGAGGTTTGAGGTATAGTATATTTTGATTAATATTATTGACAAGGAGCGGTTCCAATGTTAGGTTTGTACTAGTTAATGGTATATGTCTAGTCCCAAAGGAGTTGGAGTGGTTTGAGGTTTATATTTTTTGGAAGGACAAAGTGAATAAGACATTCCATAATTTGTTCAAAGTTAGGAGGCTCCCTAACACATTGAGTTGAAGGCTTGGCAAGGGTGTAGTCATCATTGTAGACACCATATGTTGGGTCCAAGACTTCATGGTAACATATCTAGTAGGAAGGGTTTACGATTTATCAACTCCCATACAAATATGACATGTGTTTATAGGTTGATATTGTGCTAAAGGAAAACTATCTTGAGTGGTGATAGTTAGGCACACATCCTTCTAGATTATGAAAGATTGGGAAAAAAGTATTCCAATAGACCAGATAGGAAAATATGGACACATGGTTCTAACGTTTAGATTCACACACACACACACACACACACACACACACACACACACACACACACACACACACATATATATATACTATTGAGAAGCATTGAATTATCATTAATGGTCCATTTATGACTAAGGACATACAATGTGGAAGCATCCTTAAAGGAGTATATATGGAGAAGAAGGGAATTTCATGAGATACCTAAGGACCTCTTGAAAAGTTAAGAGCATTAGGATGTTCAGGGGAAATTGTATGAATTCATACCATTTAATAGAGTCAAAAATAGGGGATTACTTGAGAAAGAATATGGGTAGAAATTAAATACATGGAATAAAGGTAGAAACCTAAAGTGGGAACTACTTTATAAAGTTGTTGAGATGAAAATTGAGGTAGTCAAAGAGGAGGTATTTCACTTAAGAGAGAAATTAGGTATGAGAAATATTTCCCCAAAGGGAAATGTTTAAATGTAATTTAGAAATAAAGGGAGAGGGTGGTATTCACATATGAGGGAAGGGTTTGAAAATAAAAAATAAATAAACCACAACAACTTTCCTTTTGTTGAAGGAGCAAATATTGAAAAGAAAGGTTCTTATTTATTTGAGGAGGTGATCTTAATTGGATCTTCGCCAAAATAATTTGTAAACTTTGTAATAAGCATTTAGTTTTTTTTTGGAAAAGTTGAAAAAATGTCCAAAATTTTCTTGGAAGTTGAAACAAACCATTGTGACAATTTCCCTTCGAAGGAAACCCATTAAAAATGAAGATTGTGGTGAATGAGGACATCAACAGGGAGATGAAAAGATAACTTGGGAAGATTGAAGGGTATCAATAGATATTATATCTCAAAAGGTGAAACCTTCTTAATGATCAGAGGATGGAGTCAAGGAGCTTATACACGATGAGAAAAGGCGTCTTTGAGCAATGACCATTTGCAATTTTTTTCCTACTGAATAACAATGCATGATATTTTTGATCATGCACATCTCACCCTTTGTAATGAATGTTTAGAGCATAATAAATCCCCATTGGATCTAGTTTTCCTGGTTGGGTTTCTAGGGTCAAATCTTTGTGTCTCTGAGATTCATTACTATATGATAAAGTATCTATGTATGTTTTCTATGTTCATTGGTTTATTGATTTAAATCATTATTTGAACATTGAATTCAGTGGATCATATTGTATCAATAAGTAGCTTGAATGTTGGTTTGTATCATAGAATAATCCATTTTCTTGGATCACTGGTTGGTGCCCACTAGTTGTTGATGGATTCACTATGAGGTAGCATGCACTGCTAATTCCATGGTTTTCACTCCAATTGGATTCAATTATCCTTTGATATTATTTTTGTGTGATCCATTATTGAGTTAACCTCATGCTACAACAATGCAAGTGCATTAGGTACTTTACTTGTGTTGTATCACTGAGAGGGGGGTGAATTAGAAATGATTAATTATACCAATTATTAATCCTTTAAACCACAAACTATATTCTTTTACTTATTCAACCATGTTCATTTGTTCATCATCAATATATTACTGTATCATAAGAATTATCATTCATCGGTGCATAATAAACAATAATAAACACATCCACACAATTCACAATACACCAATATTTACATGGAAACCCAATGCAGGAGAAAACCATGGAATTATTTTCTTATATGTCAAGAATTACATTCAAGGAAGAACGAACTTCCAATTCTCTGGCTACAACTAGAAGGAGGCTCCAAGCCCCTAGTTTCTCATGATAAAACCTAAGGGAAGATCCAACTCCCCAATTCTATGGATACAACCAGAAGGAACCTACAACCCCCTATGTTCTCTAGCTACAACCAAAAGGTGGCTACAACCACCTATCCTTGCCCCGTCCAACCGCCCTGAAATATAAGTAGAATGATGGAACCAGTGTCACACTATCACTGTAAGATATATTGTTATAAACTTGTACAAATCAACTTGCACCAAAAAACCTATAATCAACCTGTACCAATAACTTGTAAACAACATGTACCAATAACCTATGCCAACATGTACCATGCATCAACCTATATCTTAAACTGTACCATAAACAAGTGCATTAACCATGCACCAAACCTGTACAAATAACCTGTCACAACAACCTATCCAAACAACCTATCACAACAACATGTCTCATCAATATTATCAACCAAATTAGATCCACTCACCAATATCAAGTACCAAGACAACTCTCAACGATATGCCCAATATCACCAATATGTGCATCAACCAAGCATATCACAACAACTCATAATCATCACAAAGATCAATATGTGCTTCTAATAATATACCAAGACAAGTATGCTACATCATCCATAAACTATGTGTCAACAATACTACTAACAAGTGCCTCCAACCATATCACAATTACTTGGATATGGTTTATCAACGGCCTCCAAATTTCACTATTTGAATCATTGTAGAAAAAACGTTATTGTGAAAATGGTGAGATGACTTGTAAATAACATACCTTTGAAAGCATCATGAAAAGACTTTATCCTCCCTTGAATTTTGGCCTTGTTTACTTCACCATCCCTTTAAAATTTGCCTTACATCTCCTTTGGTTACTATAGTCACTTGTAGATATTCAATATGCTCAATGGATACTAATGCGAGAACCTTTCTCTCTTCTTTATACTCTCCAAGTAGCTTCCTCTAGAAGTATCCACTTAACCACTTTGTCCACTTAGCCACTTTGTCCACTTAACCAACTTTCTCCACTTAGCCACTTTGTCCACATAACCATTTTTTCCACTTAGCCACTTTTTCCACTTGACCAACTTTGTCCACTTAGCCAGTTTTTCCACTTAGCCACTTTGTCCACTTAACCAAATTTGTCCACTTAGCCACTTTTTCCACTTAATCACTTTGTCCACTTAACCAAATTTTTCCTCTTAGCCACTTTGTCCACTTAACCACTTTGTCCACTTAGCCACTTTTTCCACTTAACCACTTTATCCACAAAGAGTAAACTCTCCAATTCTATTTGCAACTAATTTATTTTTAATTATTTTCTTGTTGTACCACTTTAACCCATGACTAACCACTTTGACTGGTCAACTTCTTCTATGAGCTTCTAGAATAATTTGACTTCTTTGACCTTCTAGGATCTTCTAGATAATTAATGAGGGTTCTCCAACTTCATATGGCCATAACTCTTTAACTGTGAGGAGTTATGTGACGTTACACATATCACCAGAAATGGAATGAAATGTACTATCCATCTAGAATTGTATTACCTATAAATTCATTTATATTCATGCTCTTATACCTAAAATACACTCGGGTCACTTACCCATGCCTTTGTGCTACCGAAATTTGCTACCAGACTTCTCCAAGGGTTGACATCGATCACTAAGGGTTGACATCAATATAAAATATCACTCTTCAAGGGTTGACATCAATGAAAACCACCAATCCAGACCAACTGTCCATCAACCTAAGCCAATTGTATGACAATCTCCCCCTTTAGCATTGATGGCAACACAAACATTGATGGGAAAACTTAGTCATGATAACATTCATTCTCATACTCCTCATCAATGTTTATATCTCTCCCCCTTTGACATCAATAGAAAAGGGTATCTCTCCTTAGGGATACTACCCCTGACTAAACTCTCCTTGGGGATGCTCCCCCTGTCTAAATGCCTTTGATATTTTCTCTGTGTTTCTAAGCCTATGATTACTCTCTCTCCCTTCATATGAATAATATCCCTCCTTTTTAAAAAGGGTTACACTCTGATGCAACACTCAATTCATATCGCACAGTCTTCCCTTGTGACAATCTCTCCCCTTGGAAACATGCTTGTGTGCTCTCTCTCCAAGCATCTAGCTCTCTATCCTGCATTTGATGAATCTCTTCCCATGGAATCATACCTCTATTGTTAACTCTTTGTCTGAAAACTTATCTGAATGATATTTATACCTATCTTTTTGGTTCTTTTTCTCTCTCTTGACTTCTCTGCAAGAATTTGTGTAGAAAAAATACAATTCTTCATGTACCCACTGCCTTTTGGAGTTATCTTCCATTGGTTCTTCCTTTTGTAATAAAATAACATTTATGAAAATCATTCAAGAATAAGCATTCAAATATTCATGTGTAATTATCATCCATTATGATAATGTTCCTTTGTCTCTGAACCACTCTTTGAACCAATCTATGAATCCATGCTCTCATCCACTATCATATATGTTTCCAAACCTATTAAGTGTTCTTACGAATCCATTTATGTCAATACTTTCCAAGACCCTGCTACAAAACTATCCATAATTTTGACTCATATGTCACTGTACTATCATGAAGTATTCACTACTACAACTTATTAATCTATCATATTGTACTTATGCTAACTGAATGCTATGAATCTGTCTACTCAAACTCTGGAAGCTTCTCGAAGGATGGTTCTCTAGTATTTCTCAACTACCACATAGAATCCCCCTGTCTATTATTCATATTACCTGAGAGTCTCTAAGCCATATGGCTCAGAAAAATTCCTTCTTTGATGCAGATTCATCATCATCTTCATCAGTAGACTCATCATCTCTTTGAATTCTAAATTATTTCTTTTTTTCCGTGGATTCATATTTCACTACAATACCTGAAAGTAAAATCTCTTGAACCTGTTCCTTATTTACCTATCCTCCTTTTATTTCATTTCTTTTCCAAACCTTTTTGTATATGACATATTCCTCTTAATTTGTAGATTTATCTTCATCTCGTTTTATTTCCAATCTTGCGATCTCTGGGACCTGGTCTTTGTTCACTTGTTCTTCATGGTTTCTTATCCATACTTTCTTATATATGATATCAATGTTCTCTTTCTTGGAAGTATCAATCATGCTTCTACAATCATGAGCTATGTTTCCATAGTTATGAAATTTTTAACACTCAATGTTACCTAGGGCCACATAATCATTTCTTGCTTGAACATTTATTTTATAATCCCTGCAATCTACAACCTTATGTCCAAAGTTAGTACAATGAAAACAACGACCATAAAATAAATTTACATACCTCGGAGTGAATGATATTCTTTGTGGTGTAGTCCTTTTGAATTTCTGCCTTGACTGATCATGATAATGATTGAAGCTTTTTTGTGGCTTGAACATGGATGGTCTTCTTGAAGATGTATATTTATTAGTTTTCTTAGATTCTGATTGACCATGATTCCTTCCTTTGACTACGTCTTCATAACTCTTTCTATTTTCTTCATTCTTCTTTTCTATCAACCTAGAGTGCTTCTCTTCATTCTCTACAACTTATGTGGATGTTTTTGTTTTTATAATGTTCTTGTTGAGCTTGAAAATTTTACTTCTCAATGTGACAACTTCTTCTTCAATATTCTAAACCTCTTCTTATTTCTTCATTATATGAGACTTCATGACTCCTTCTATTCTTTTCTCTTCTTCAAGATGGATTTTTAATGTGATTATTTATTCTTCAAGTCCTTTCTCTTCTTGGCCAAACTTTGTCTCAAGTTGGTTTATATTGTTGGTTATTTACTTAAGATTATCTGTCAATATATTTTATCTCATTTCTACTTCTTCCTTCTATGTTGCTATGTTGGCTTCCAAATACTTCTTTTGATATTCAATATTTTCTTTGATCTTTCTGGCTTCTTCTAGATGAATTCTTAATTTCTCGATGACCTGTTGGGCTTCTTAAAAAATGTGAACACTTTCCTTTTGTTTCATCAATTCTTTCTTGAGTGATTTGTTTTCTTCTCATTATTTTCTTAGTTCATCTAAATCACTGATAAATTATGCTTCATAATTGTCTTCTTTTTCAATTAGTTTTTCTGTCTCATTTCTTTCATGGCATTCCATTTCAAGATGTCCGCGTTTTTCACAATTAAATAAAAACAGCATACTTTTGTTGATTATGTACTCTTCATCTTCTGAATCAATTTGACATGGTGAACATCTTTCTTCTTGATTTGTACCTGCATCTTCTTTGTCATTTTCTGAATCTGTGATGGGTGAAGAGTATATATCATGTAACTTATCCCAAATTTCTTTGGCTGATGAACATTTACCAACCGTTTCTCTTACTGTATTAGGTAATCCTTCCCAGATGAAATCCATTGCTATTTTGTTATTTTTCTTCAATTCCTTCTTGGTTTCATTATTTTCCCCTTTTGAACTATCATATCCTGTAATAATGGATGGCCAAATATCATACCCCTGTTCCTGTAAAAATACTTTCATCCTTCTACTCCATATCTCATACTTTAAACCATTCTAACTATTAAACAATGGTACTCCATTCTCAAAATAATCGATAATCTCCTTCCAATGGTTAAATTGTTTCTTGAAGGAACCAACTCTGATTCCAATTGTTGGATTACTGAGAGGGGGGGTAAATTAGTAATGAAAAATTATACCAATTATTAATCCTTTAAACCACAAAGTATACTCTTTTACTTATTCAACCATGTTCATTCGTTCATCATCAATATCTTATTGTATCATAAGCATTAACATTCATGAGTGCATAACAAACAATAATAAACACATCCCCACATCCACACAATGCACAATACACCAATATTTATGTGTAAACCCAATGCGGGAGAAAACCACTGAATTATTTTATTTTATGTCAAGAATTACATTCAAGGAAGAACCAACTTCCAATTCTCCAGCTACAACTGAAAGGAGGCTCTAAGCCCCTAGTTTCTGAGGCTACAACCTGAGGGAAGCTCCAACTCCCCAATTCTTTGGCTACAACCAGAAGGAGGCTACAACCCCCTATGTTCTCTAGCTACAGTTGGAAGGTGGCTACAACCACCTATCCTTGCCCCATCCAACTGCCTTGAAATATAAGTAGAATGATGGAACCACTCTGACACTATCACTTTGAGATATACTGTTGTAAACTTGTACCAATCACCCTGCACCAAAAAACTTGTAATCAACATGTACCAATAACCTGTAAACAACATGTACCAAGCATCAACCTGTACCTTGATCTATGCCATAAACAAGTGCATCAACCATGCACCAAACCTATACAAATAATCCGTCGAAACAACCTATCACAACAACATTTCTCTTCAATCTTATCAACCAAATCAGATCCACTCACCGAGATCAATCACCAAGAAAACTCTCGACCATATGTGCAATATCACCAAGTTGTGCATCAACCAAACATATCACAACAACTCATAATCATCACCAAGATCAATATGTGCTTCTAATAATATACCAAGACAGGTATGTTACATCATCCAAGAGATGACTATTGTATAAGTGTTGTGCAAGCATATTTAAAAATAAACATACTTGTAATTGAACAATTTCTAAGCCTTGAAGTAAACAATACAAAGCTACATCCCAATTAAAGAACAATAAATGAAAAGATTGAACTCTAAATTACGCACACATATAATTGAAATTTTTGCAAAGGACAAGAGAGAGGTAACTTTCCTTATAGGGGGGATATTGAAAATAAATAGAAAGAAAAAACTTCCTTTTAGGAGGGGAGGGAATCAAAGGAGAACAAATAAAGTAAATTCTCATTGTACTTGGGTCTTCATAAATGTTAAAGGTTTGAGTGAACTAAGGATGAATAGGCACATTTAACTTAGAAGGAAGAAGTATGTATATTACTCTTGACAACTAGGACATAATTAAGACTATGATAAATAATCAACGGATTTAAGAGAAGAGCTTTCAAAGAATAGATCTAACTCACTACCAAATAATGTTACTAAGTTAGGATAACTAGTTTTAATAAAGATGAAGATGTTGCTTATTTTTAGGGAAAAAAATTAATTAAAAGAAGGAATGATAAAATTTAAAATGTTATTATTGTAGAATATGTATTTATATTGATCTAAAGTGTTTTATACATGAAACTAAAATAAGTGAGAACATAATTATATATAGGGGGTAATGTCCATTTATGGGGTATTCACTTAGTGAACCTATGATATAATATATTCATTTATAGGATAGTAAAGAATACATCTATTTCCTTTTTTCTCCCAAAAATATTTTTTGAACCTCCTTCAAATACACTTTTCCAACCCCAATCCTAGATACATGTTTTTTCATTACCTTTTTTTTCACATTAATGGATAAAGGTTAATATTAAAAAAGGGGTTCAGACAAATCTAAACAATGAGAACAAATTACAGTGTTTAGTGTTTAGGGAAAGGTCATAGAGCCAAAATATAAAATTGAATGAAATTTCTAGAGGTACGAGCTTCCCTTTGTACTTTATTTTATCTCGGTAGGTGTATTTCTGTTAGCAACATTTCTTGTATAGGGGTATTCTCCTCTCTGATTTTAGGCCTCTGGTGTAAATGCATAGAAGTGGGGTTTGAAAGCCGGTCGGATGTGTTTTATTCAAGGGCTGCAGCCATAAGCACCGAGCGCAGCTCATAGAAGAAGTCCATTTCGGGCTTAAAATCAAGCAAGCGACCAATTTGATTTCAACGGAAAGGATCAATTGACGAAGCAGATCGACGGTCATCGGGTTTTCAGGGCTGTCAAGTTTCTCAGGATTTAGCACGAAGGGTAGCACCCATAGTTTAGGACAAATCTGGGTCGTTCGATCCAATTGAGACAGGTGGCAGCTAGTCAACGTATCGGGGATCGATGTTTCGGGAGACAAGGAGCCTCCCATTCTTTACAGTGGAAATCATCGATTAGGGAAACGCCGAAAGAACCTTTGGAGCCGAGCCCATGGTCTTAGCACCAGGTCACGTCAAGCGAGCCTGTGGATGAAGTGGGCCCCCTTTTAAATAGCGCATGCTACCTCAGTCGTTTATCTTAAGGACACGCGATGCACATTTGTGCCATGTTGGCATTCGGGAATTCGAGGAGTAAGCACTCCTTGTCATTTCACCTCTCGAAACCTCGAATCCCGAAGTGTCGAAAGCGCCCAGAATCGAGCCCTTGGTTTTGGCGTCTGGTCACAAGGAGAAGGCTTGGAGGATGGGCGCTAGCATTTATCGTTATGTACAAAAGGGAGGCCAAAAGTGTCGAATTGAGTTTTAGAGGGAGGGGGAACTATGTTCGCCAGATGCCGATTTGGCGTGATCTAAATCCCGGTACCCACTGGTGATGAATGAAGAAGAGAGAGGGTGGTTGAAACCTCACCTCACTCATTAATTGCAAAGTATGGATGTTATGGCTGAAAGTCTACCCAAGAAGGTCCTCTGTACTAGTTCTATTCATGGAAGCCACGCCGAGTCCTCGACTCGCCAAGGAGGTCTGCACATGCTAGCTCGGCTCTTAATGGCTCAACTACTTCCCTTGCAGGAGCCATGCGTAGTTAAGGTGGGGTCTGACAAAGAATAGCGGTCCGAATTTGGTCGAAGGGACACCAAGTCCTGGGTGCACGATCATCCAAAGTCTGCATGCGCAGACTGTCAGAAGACATGCAGACGCAATGTTTTTAATGCAACGTTTTGTTTTTTCTACTATGGTTGTTTTTGAGTATATGTAGGCGTTTTCGCCATTTTTGTAAGTGTCGATGGTTGAGCTAGGCTCCCGATTGTAAAGTTTTGTTTCAACGCTGGTCGCTCTGGTTAATGTATAAGGCATTTGAGACTTCTTACTTTATGGATGTCAGCCTCTTTTTCCATTTCTTTGTTTACTGTGTCAGAACAGCTCGGAATTGGAGGATCCAGTTGAGTTGCGCTGTTGTAGGATGATGTAGGTTGGATCATTGCAACAGTCGCAGCGTTTCTAATAAGTTCTTGTGTTTTCTCAGCACTGGAATGGCTTGGAATTGGAGGATCCAGTCGAGTCACCCTTCAGCTCCTTGAAACTCTGGACCAAGAGGATCTTGGCTTCTGAGTTTTTCTTCTTCAATCTTCTGAAGGCCCGTTGGTTGGGGCAGTCTTGCTCACCCTTCTCACAAGTCTTCCATCTACCACCCTTTAATCACTTACTGACGAAAGTTGGATCAAGACCTCCCTTGCTTTCTACATACCAGACCCTGGTTCCTGTGTCAATGCTTCTTTCCTGGGTCTCTTTCCATTTGATCACCCCCATTCATTAAATCGTGACATAAAAATTGATGGGCATCGGGCTCTGCTCCTGCAAGTAATCCAGGAGTGACTTCCGATGCTAACATTTATGGCGCCGTTGTCGGGGATGAAGTTGAATATTTTCCCTGGTAGAATGACATTGAGCCTCTGATTCTGAAGGTGCATCAGACATTAGAGCCCTTAAAGATTGCTGCTATGCACCTGGCGACTCCACTATGGCGACTCCATTGTTTCCACTTCATTTTTTCAGCTGTAGCTATTGTTAGCACACCTGAAAGCTGACCCTAAGGAACTTTCTCGAGAAGGTTTCAACAGCTGCTTTCTCAGCCTGAGAAGCTTCCTGGGGTAACGAAAACATTAAGATCTGGCCTTTGATAGTGAACAAGGACCAGGCATATTTGAAGTTGTGCATCTTTCCCCTGGCGACTCCATGATTCGAGGATCGATTGGCGACTCCACTGGTTCGATATGGAGAAAATTCTGGCTCAAAGGTTTTCTTTCTGTGACTTTTCCTAGATGGTTGGTTTTCCTAATGCACTTCTTGATAGAGACCAATGGGAAGATTTCCTCCCTGAGTTTCATGCAACAAGTTGGGAGGAACCAGCTAAGCATTTACTGGACTTCCATGAAGATATTCACTGACACAATATTACGCGTGAGGATGTCCGGATTAAGCTCTTCAGGTATTCATTGAAGGGAGCCGCTCTTGAGTGGTGTCGATCTCTTCCCGCTGCGAGCATCCACTCTTTAACAGGTTTTCATACAACTTTCAATTCATTTTGTAAAGAGTACTATCCAGCTGATTGTTTGTTTGAAAACTGTTGTGAGGAGTTTTCTTCACTTCATGAAGCCTCTGCTAGCCCTGAAGACCAAGTCCATGATGAAGCTTTTAGTGTGGAGGAAAGCATTTTCCAGGAAAATATGGAGGTGTTGAATGATATTAATTGTGTTAGCCCTAGAACGGAAGCATCTGACATCATATCAGATGCCTCTATTCTTTTAGATGTTCACAATGATCAACATGCCTCTTGTGGAAATTGTGAGTTTATAGAGAAAATGTGGTCCATGGTAGATGACTCACTTGGATATCGGGTTGAAGTAGATGTTCCTAGCAGCTCTGCTCATGATGACGAAGAACCCCTTTTTTTAAAAGAGGGGTTAGTTGTTGAAGAGGTTTCTTCTCTTTTCCCCCAGGGGGTTTCTTACGATATATTTTTACCTAGGATTAAAGAGAAAAGGATTATGTATGAGCATCCAGAAGCAGCAGGTCCCACTGTCCTTGAAACATAAATTTTCGATGGGATCATTGTTCTGGAGGAGGTTCATATCAATGAAGGACAACCCCTTTTTGATGTATATTATAGTGATGATGAGAAACAAGCTTATCCTGCATTTGATCACTATAAAGATACTGAAGAGCCAGTCAGCAAGCAGAACCACCCCATGGTCCCTATTTATGATGAATACGAATATGACCCGGGGGAGAGCCAAGAAGAGGAAAAGGAACCAGAGGAACAACTGAGAACATATTTCATTCCAGATCCAGTCAGCGAGAAGCTACCGCCTGAGATCAGTGAGCCTACGTTAGTTTTCCACTCACCTGTGCTTATCAAAGATATTCAAACACATGTGAGCAACTCTGTAGCAGAGGAGGTTGCCTGTCACCAATTTTCTGAAATTCGCCACTCATTCTATGACCTTGTCAGTGAATACATGGAGTGGCATGTCCTTTATGCCTTGGAGCCACCCTATTTCATATCAACTTCAACTTGTGAGGAGAAGTTGAAGAGTGTAGTCGTTCTGCTGTCACGGTTATACTATCTGCTGGTGATCATCGATAGAAGGAAGGAGATTCTATCCAGGAAGCTGCTTGAATGGATATGGTGGAAGTTTTCTTTCACCTAGCCCATGTAAAATATTTTATTAGCATTAGGACTGTATATAAATAAGCTCTTTTGAGCATGTATCTTGTTTTGTTTTACTTTTACTTTTTCGGCCTGTATTTTCAGCAGGGGGTATTTTGAGCTTGACTCCATAGCCCAACAGCAAGGCACTGGAATTGCAAAATGAGTTCTTAGAGCATCACAGGGATGACTCTATACCCCATGGAGCCTAATTTTAGCAACATTTCTTGTATAGGGGTATTCTCCTCTCTGATTTTAGGCCTCTGGTGTAAACGCATAGAAGTGGGGTTTGAAATCTGGTTGGATGTGTTTTATTCAAGGGCCGCAGCCATTAGCGTCAAGCGCAACTCACAGAAGAAGTCCATTTTGTGCTTAAAATCAAGCGAGCGAGCAATCTGATTTCAACGACAAGGATCAATTGACGAAGCAGATCGACGGTCATCAGGTTTTCAGGGCTGTCAAGTTGTCCGGGATTTAGCATGAAGGGTAGCGCCCATAGTTCAGGACAAATCTGGGTCGTCCGATCAAATTGGGACAGGTGGCGGCCAGTCGATGTATCGGGGATCGGTGTTTCGGGAAACAAGGAGCCTCCCATTATTTACAGCTGAAATCGTCGATCGGTGAAACGCCGAAAGCACCTTTGGAGCTGAGCCCACGGTCTTAGCACCATGTCACATCAACCAAGCCTGTGGATGAAGTGGGCCCCCTTTTAAATAGCAAATTCTACCTCAACCATTTATCTTAAGGACACGCAGTGCACATCCGTGCCATGTCGGCATTCGAGAATTCGAGGAGTAAGCGCTCCTCGTCATTTCACCTCTCGAAACCTCGAATGCCAAAGTGCCGAAAGCGCCCAGAATCGGGCCCTTGGTTTTGGCGTCTGGTCACAAGGAGCAGGCCTGGAGGATGGGCGCTATCATTTATCGTTTTGTACAAAAGGGAGGCCAAAAGCACCGAATTGAGTTTCAGAGGGAGGGGGCACTGTGTTCTCCAGATGCCGATTTGACGTGATCTAAATCCCGGTACCCGCTGGGTATGAATGAAGAAGAGAGAGGGTGGTTGAAACCTTGCTTCACTCATTAATTGCAAAGTATGGATGTTCTGGCTAAAAGTCTACCCGAGAAGGTCCTCTGTACTAGTTCTATTCATGGAAGCCAAGCCAAGTCCTCGACTCGCCAAGGAGGTCTGCACACGCTAGGTCAGATCTTAATGGCTCAACTACTTCCCTTGCAGGAGCCATGCGCAGTTAAGGTGGCGTCTGACAAAGAATAGTCATCTGAATTTGGCCGAAGGGACACCAAGTCCTGGGTGCACGATCAGCCAGAGTCTGCATGCGCAGACTGTCAGAAGACATGCAGACGCAATGTTTTTAATGCAACGTCTTGTTTTTGCTGTTATGGTTGTTTTTGAGTATATGTAGGCGTTTTCACCATTTTTGTAAGTGTCGATGGTTGAGCTAGGCTCCCGATTATAAATGTTTGTTACAGCGCTGGTCGCTCTGGTTAATGTATAAGGCATTTGAGACTTCTTACTTTATGGATGTCAGCCTCTTTTTCCATTTCTTTGTTTACTGTGTTAGAACAACTTGGAATTGGAGGATCCAGTCGAGTTGCGATGTTGTAGGATGATGTAGGTTGGATCCCTGCAACAGTCGCAGCGTTTCTAATAAGTTCTTGTGTTTTCTCAGCGCTGGAATGGCTTGGAATTGGAGGATCCAGTCGAGTCACCCTTCAGCTCCTTGAAACTCTGGACCAAGAAGATCTTGGCTTCTGAGTTTTTCTTCTTCAAGCTTCCGAAGGCCTATTGCCCGGGGCAGTCTTGCTCACCCTTCTCACAAGTCTTCCATCTACCACCCTTTAATCAACTTACTGACGGAAGTTGGATCAAGACCTCCCTTTCTTTCTACATACCAGACCCTGGTTCCTGTGTCAATGCTGTTTTCCCGGGTCTCTTTCCATTTGACCACCCCCATTCATCAAATCATGACATAAAAACCGATGGGCGTCGGGCTCTGCTCCTGCAAGCAATCCAGGAGTGACTTCCGACGCTAACAATTTCCATAGAATATTTTTAGTACACTAACTATATATAAAATCCTTAAATAAAAAGATAATAACAATACAATATAATGACAAGATGGGCCATAATTCGCCCGCCAAACTGATTTAACGAGTCAGAATGAATTGAAACTTCCAAATTTTTACTACCTTGGACATCCATAAATGCCTCTCCCTCCTACAATTCCCTCATTTCAACCACCTGCCTTGCTATGTCTATGGTACAATTGTCCCATGCTACAATATTATGTTGGACTTAATTCCCTCATTTCAACCACATACCTTGCTATGTCTATGGTAAAATTGTCCCATGCTACAATATTATGTTGGACTTTTTGCTCAAATTCAGACTACCATCTATCATTTATCCATTGAATCATACTACCATCTATCCTATTGAATCATGGCATTGATAATACCATATTGAGTTTCAACCATATCCTTGGTGTGTCATTTCAGTCCTTTTTAAAACTCTCCTAGCTTGCAAAGGATGAAACACCTACTTTTATAATGAAAATGTTCCATGGGAGCCCCTAACAAAGCACTTAGAGTTGCAAGGAGAAGGAGGGCTCCCTCTTTCACCTAGTTGTGTGCTCTGCTACATGTTCGAAACATCTGGAACCAAAACAAAGAAAAACAAAAACTACACGAATAACAATTAGAGAAGACACTTGTCCCTCAAATTTAACTCATAATGATACCCACTGAAAAGGGTAGAGCATAATAGTATGTTGCCAATTCATAAATGACTATCCTTCATATTTGAGTTACTTACCATGAAAATGAATGCATTAGGTTTTTTTATTTGTACCCCTAACATATTGGTCCCAATATTTTATCCACTTTTAATTTAAATTTACTGATCCTTATTAAGCTTCCTCCTTCCTCTATATCCATATCCTAAGGTAAATTAAAATACACACCCCAAACTTTACATCCATCGGTAAATTAAAATAACTTCTGGCTACTTATTTACAAGCTATCTATTTATCAACTTTGAGTGATAAAATATAATAAAGTAAATTAAAAAATAACTCAGCTAGAATACAAATATGGTTAAAAAAGATTAACCATCGAAAAAAACGAAAGACGGAAAAGATCCATCCTTTGGAGCCAATGATTAATCAAAACGACATCAAATCTAGGTCGCCGACTTCAAAATTATATATTTAAACGATAGTCAAGGGTATGTGAATCAATCCCGTCTCTACATGTCATCTATATAGAGAATGTTGCGTAGTGTGAATGTTGTACCCCGCAAAACATTATCGTGTATTTTCGATGTCACTCTATATTTTCTACGGCATCACCGCTTCAACATTGCCTGCTGTGCAGTCGCTGTAGAAGCACTGCCTCTTAACCGAAGGAAATAGCAGTTTCTAAGGGCCGTTTGGTGGAGAAATAATCTTTAGTTCAGCGGTTCTGCCACAGATTTTACTTGCGGATTGCCGAACCTGCAGTCTTTGTTTTTTTGTTTAACAAAATGGCCAGAGGCAGAGGCAGCAATAGCCAGCGGAAAAGATTTTCCCTGTTAGAAAATGGTGAAGTTGCAACTTGTTACTCTTCCTGGGCCAAATATAAAGATGAAAATATATCCCAGTCGGATAAAGAATTTGAATTACCCAAGTTGCAACAACTGGTGAATAAAGCTGTCAAACAACAACCGGATTCAATTCAGCAGTACAAGGTAACGGGAGATTGTCTCAAACAACAAACTGAAATGATACAGGAGGATGTAGATAGTGCGAGTTGTTTACTTGAAATCCAAGTTCAGAGAGTTGAAGAATCCATTGTTGAAAATGGCAAACCTAACACGCAAATTCAGGCACTGAATAAAAATCTTGGAGAGTTGCTGGAGACAAATGTCAGAGTTGAAGAATCCATTGTTGAAAATGACAAACCTAACACGCAAATTGAGGAACTGAATAAAAAACTTCGAGAGTTACAGGAGACAAATGCTAAACTAGTGCAAGAAAAGGAAGAGCAGGGAAAGGAGTTTGAAACAGTTAATGCAGAGTTGTCCAAGAAAAATAGAGAGTTGGAGGAAAACATCAATGCGTTGTTGAAAGAGAATGAAGAACAGGGACACATGATTGAGTCATTGCAAGAAATTTTAGAGGAGAACGTGTTCCTCGAGGAGAAGAACGTTGAACTGGGAAGAAGAAAGTCGGTACTAGAAGAAAAACAGGTACAGCTTAAGGACAGAATAGGGGAGTTGGAAATAGCTTTAGATTCAGTCACCATGGATCTTGAATCTTGTAGGCAAATTGCAGACGAGAAAGAGGCTCTATTAATTGGTGTACAGTATCAGTTTTCAGACCTTGCCAAGGAAAATATGTACCTGGAAGAGTTAAACGGCCATTTGGTGACTGAATTGAACAAATGTACAATGGCTGTAGAAGAAAATGTGTATCTTCACCACCAAATAAGGGAACTGGATATTTCTTCCCATTCTCTCAGCAAGGTTCTTGAATCGAAAGATATTCTGCTTCAGCAGTTGACGTCAGAACATAAGCAGTTGGAGTCAGAATATCAACGTTTTCAGTTAGCTGTCCCTGCAGAAGAGGGAAAACCAAACGGTGTGCATGGAAATGGTATGCATGAGAAGGCAAAATCAAAGAGGGTGCTTGAATCAATAGATATTAGGCTCCGAATCCCCGCAGGAAATGGAAATCTAAATGGGATGCATGATTATTGATTATCATTAGAGCTTATGCAACAACCATCAACGGGTGGCCTTGTGTAGATTTTGAAGCCTAAAGAAACGTAATATCCAAACATATTTATCCAAATAAGGCTCAAAACATTAATAAATTATTTAGTGCAAGGGTTTAACATGTTAGGGTTTTGGAGGGTAATTATATTAGGGTTAGGTTTTCAAAGGCATTCATTTTTTTTAATCATACAAAATTTTCAGGTACACAGATTTTTTGATCATTCAAATTTCAATTTAAAAAAGAGCAAAGTGGAAACTCATTCAAAAGAGAAATTGAATTATAAAGTTTAAAAAATATGTAATAATAATTTAATAATTATCATTAATCCTAATAACATCAATTTTTAATAAGGTCTAGACCCGAGAATCGCGGCTGCTCATCCAAACCCCATATATCTGCTGGATAAGACACACACAGCTTAAGTTCTAATATATATATATATATATATATATCTTCTGGCATGTAAATATTTATAAAAACTAATCACGGATAAAATTATAGATTAGTTGTTATGCTTTGTTTCTTTATTAAATGTATTGTTAAAACTTTATTGTTAAATATACTTGTAACAATAAATATATATCTAGATATATTTTAGTAGAATCTATTTAAAAATTTTAAGAGAGACATAATGGAATTTTTGTTAAAATTATTTTAATCATAAAAAGATATATTGACTATACCTTTGGTGCTTAACCTAAATCTTTATTGGATGGAAGAAATCTCTATCTAAATAGATGAAATTTATTATGCATAACAACATAATGTAATAAGGAATTCAACTATTATTTTTTTTTAGAAATTGTAATATATGGTGGGATTCATGAATTCAACTATTAGTGGATGTTAATCACCTAAATTTGGAAATCATACATATTAATTTTTGATAATCATCTAAATTTGGCAATTATATGACTAGAGAGTAATTTCTTAATATGATTAAGTAAATGTGAAAAAGTAAACAAGTTAAAGATGCATTAAAAAATGCAAGCAAGTTATGAACAATAAATCTCATTTATTTATTTGAGTGGACTACTAAAAATATACCAACATCTTTAATTGCTAGCCATACTATTAAAAATTTAAATTACAAAATCATGTACATCTTTCCAATAATTATATGAAATAATAAATATATATAAAAAATAGAATTTTTAATATTTTTCTTAATAAAAATTTAGATTATTATTTATTTTTATAATTTATAATTTTTTTTTATATTAATACATAAACATTTTAATTATTCTCAATTCTTAATTACTTAATATGGTATTTTCATTTATTTCATTTATCCATAAAAATATTGTATTCCTTCATAATATTTTTGTGTTCCATTCTATGAGATGCTCATAATACTTTGTTTCTTTTTAGATACTCTGAGTGTTTATAATAATACTTTGTTTTATTTTTATTTTTATTTGATTTATTGTATTCCTTCATAATATTTTTGTGTTCCATTCTATGAGATGCTCATAATACTTTGTTTCTTTTTAGATACTCTGAGTGTTTATAATAATACTTTGTTTTATTTTTATTTTTATTTGATTAACTCGTTTTAAAAATAAAATAATTATATAATAACAAAATAAAAATGAAACTTTGTACAACTTTATAATGTGATATAAAGTTAGATTAGTTAAAATGGTTGATATTTTCCTTCAAGTTTTATAAATCTAATAATAACTTTCAATTTGTGACATTGCAATGTAGTAACCATTAATTATAACATAATTAACTATAAATTTATAAAACTGTTTTATATTATTTTACAAATTATAATTTTAACTTTATAAAATTATTTAAATTTAAAATTAATAAAACAAAATCTCAAACAATAAAATGAGAGTGATAAACAATTAGCCTATAAAAAATTTCATGCTTCGATATTAAATTTCTAATAACATCTAGATATCTAAATATATTCTACACAATTTGAGTGACAGAGTGTATTGTTCATTCACTTGTTGAGCATAAGTTTTATGTTCGAGTCAATTTCAGCGGTCAATGAAGGAAAGTCTTACTTGCTGAGGAATTATTTTGTTAACGTGCCGGAGGCGATCGTTTTCACGGAGATATTTTGTCGATTCTATTGAGCAGGAGTCTATTGATATATTCGAACTCTAGAGAGACCCTCTGAGAAACTTAATATTCGAACTCTATGGATATATATGAACCTGTAGCCTCCAGTCTAATACATCTGCAACAAAACTAATTGTGGAGTAGAGGAGGGAGTTTTGTCAATGACTACTAGAAATATGTGGCTATTACATTTCGTAGCTTCAATTCCAACAGAGTTAGAGCAAAACTCATCATCTCATTGGAGTTGTGGGAACCTTAATATTGTGGTAACCCTAATTCAACTATTTTGGAGTTGTGGAACTTTAATAAACGAAATTACTATAAACAATAATCACATAAATAAAATAATTATACAATGAAATACATTCTTCAAATGAAATAATACAAAACTAAAAGAAAAGAGAAAGGTTAGAAATGTGTTACAAAGGGCGCTCTTTTGGACACCAAGTGGCCAACATTTGAGAAAGAGCTTGAGGATCCACCATCCAAATGGATAAAATGGAAAGAATTAGGACCAGCCATGTAATGGATGGAATGAAACCCCAAATGTCTGAAACATCCCTGTCCAGGATGACTCGTTGAAGACTCTTTTCCAAGTTTTATAAACATGGATTTTCTTGTGAGAAATAAACAACCAAGAATCATGCATATGACCGTCATGGTGGAAAGTCAACCACTGCCTTCCATTCTCCTATTATCCTATATTAATTCATATGTTGGTTGAGAGGTTGGAAATGAACATGTCAAAGGAACCACTGCATTGTTTTCATCAAGGTTTTCAAATTTCTCCCTTAAAGAGAATGGTTCCTCGAGAGGACTTGAATTATCTAGATATTCAAAAACTTCAAAATCAAATTCCTTTATCTCCTTAAGATCGGTTATTGGGTCATCTATGAACTCATTCAAAATTTCCCTATGAGATTCCCTTTCTTGTTCATTGTGAAGCCCAATCTCTAAAGGGTCTAGATACTCAATACAAGTATGTGTATTGACAAGGTTAGCTTCCATGATCTCTAATTGATCTTCCATGGCCTCAAACTGTTCTGCATGGGAAAAATTCTTGGTCTCAATGATTTCTTTGAGTTATCTTTAAGAGAAGACCAATTTAAGTTCCTAAAATCAACGCAGAGTCTTATTTCGTCGTTCTTCTTTCTAACATGGACCAAATTGGCCACCCATTCAGAGTATCTGAGGGGAATGATATTTTTTGCATCAAGGAGTTTTTTAACCTCCCTTTCTATTACTCGCAAAAGAATTGGTTTTATCTGTCTAAGCTTCTTCTTCAAAGGTTTAATACCATGTTTTAAGGGAATCATGTGTTCAATAACAGAAGTATCATAAGTTTTTAGATCATCATAAGACCATGCAAAACCATCGTTATACTGTCTAAGTAACTCAACGTATTTACTCTTTATTTGGGCCGGGAGGTATTTTGATATTTTGGGATCTTCATTAGTTCTTACATTACAATCTTCAACTTCTTCAGGTTGAGGTCGCAAGGTAGAATTTAAAGGTATATCATCCTCGTCAAACAACCTTTATAATGGGATCAATCCTCTAGGAATTTGATTGTTTTTAAGTAAGAGTGTGCGGTGATTTGCAATTTTATCTTGGAACTTCTCTGGGTTCTCTCCTTCCTGCATAATCCAAGTAGGATCATTCTGATTTTCTTGATCTATGTGGGTCTCAGAAAACTCATCAACCATTTCCAGGAACAGTTCGATTTGTCTGTCGTCTTCAAACACTTGCCAATGTTGAACATTGTTTGGAATCGAAGGTCTATGTCTCATCTCGATATGATATTTCAGCTTCAAAATAGTAGGTGGTATGAAAGTCACAACAAATTTGGCCAAAGAATCAGCTTGTTGATTTTGCATTCTGGGAATAGAGTGAATATTAAAGGACGAGAAGAAATTCTCTATAAGATCCCAGGAACAATTTTTATACGGTCTCAATCTCGGATGCTTAGCTTGATATTGTTGATTTATTTGTTTTACAATGAGCTCTACATCACCATAAGCTAGATCAAATGTTCGATTTTTAACTTTCTTACAGCTTCTAATCCTAAGACTAAAGCCTCATATTCACATAAATTATTGGTATAATCGACCTCCCATTGTAATCTATAAGAGAAAGGAATTACATACTCATCACCTGGTGCCAGGAATAAAACTCCAGTCCTGCACTTTCGCAGGATGAGGCACCATCGAAGAACATTTTCCACATCCCTTCTCTAACATTTATATTTTTCTTTGAAATTTCTATTTTTTGATTTTCTTCTTCTATACATTCTTCAAAATCATCATCTATAGATAATATACAATTTCCTAAGTCTTGATCAGCAACATAGACTGGGTATTTATTGGGGTTTTGAAGGTCTCTTACATTATATGCCAGTTTAGTTTCTCTGTATAGTCGAGTAAATTGTCCACCAAAAATTGGAATTGTATCATAGGTCATGTCTAGCTGAACCGATCCTCCTAACTTGGCGCCCCAAGATCTTGATAGAAGGATACCATACTTGGAAAGAACTTTAGCAACAACCACGTCCATAAGGATACTTTTCACAAGAATCTGAGTAAGATTTACCACTAAATCTTTATTCATACCTAGACACTTAACCTTTCTAGAGTCAAACGAGTATAAATATTGATAAGGTCTCGTAATTTCAAGGCGTAATTTTTCCATGATAATCTTAGGCATTAAATTATGTGAGGCTCCTGATTCTAGCATGCAATTGTGAAGTAAACAATTGTGCACAGTCAATGCAATTTAGAACGGAGCAACATAATCCTTACTGTTTTCAATGTGTGGTCCAAACATGATTGTATGTTTTTCATATTGTAAATTGATAACATCAGCTTGACATTCGGCATCAAAAAAACTTATTGCTTTAGCAAAAATTTTTTATAGATCGGGTTCCTAGCAAGTTCAACCAGAGGCATTGGAATTTTAATTTTATTAAGTTCATTCTCTATATTGAAAGTCCCAATTGGTTTTTCAATTTCCCTGGTCTAAAATTCAGCTTCTATATTTTATGGCTTCTTAGTTTGTGCTTCTTTCGTTTCAACTTTCTTTGTTCGGGCGGCTTGCATCTCAATTGATGGTTTCGTAACTGCTGCCTCATTTTGATTGTTTCGTGATAAAATCTTTTTCGGTGGAGTATTTGTAGAGATTTTTTCTCTTGGCCTTAAATCATATTTATGTTCAAGCTTGGAAATTATTGAGTCAACAAGACCTTTGTGTGTAGAGTCCTCTACATTGTTGATGTTTTCATCATTATTAAATAGAGATCCCAGATCTAAGGATTTCTCATAATCCTATTTGGTTAGGTGAAGCTCAAGATCATCATCGTTGATGTTGTTTAGATCTTCCTCTAATTCCTCATAATCTTTCACTTCATCTCTCTGCATGAAATTCTTAGTTTTAAACGGAGCTTGAATCTTTTGACCATCATTTTTTATTTGTCTTTGTTGTATTCGAGGATTAGGGTTTCTCATGAATTGATTCCTAACTTATGGATCAAGTTTAGATTGCTCTATTTCCATCCTGGAAAATTTGTTTGATAAATCTTTAATAATTTTGTCCATCTCATCCATTTTTTCCTCTATAGACTTTCCAAATCCAGAGGGTCCTGCATTTTCTTTAAAACACTTGGGCTCTCTGGTAACCATATCAACCATAGTTTTCAACTTCCTAGATACCATCATATTGGACTCAATTCTATAGCATCATCTTGCATCCCTGCTAAAGTAGTGGATCTTATTTCTCTCAAACGTAAAGCGAAATCATAATCAAAAGCCCCTGCAAAAGTGACTTTTGCATCTGGTTGATAAGGTTTAACTTCGGTTGGGATTTTGTGATAAAGCTTATTAAAAATTTGGATGAATTCTAGGACTGATTCATAAGTTTTCTTTCTCAAGTCTCTAAATTTGGTTAAGTAATAAAGATGATCATTTTTCTTGCCCCATTGCCTTAGGAAGGAAGTATCTAGATCATCATATGATCATATAGAACCTACCAGAAGTCTTATGAACCAAGTCCTTACCTATCCTTCAAAAGTATGTACTAACAGTATTGTGTAAACTTCCTCGTGCTCAATGCCAAGAATATCATCAAATTGATCGAAAAAGGATATATGTTCCATCGTTGTTAGATTCCCTTCTACCATGAATTTGGGGAGGTTATTCATGTAATTTTCGGGTAAATCATGCATGACATCAAGAAGAACTAAGGGATCATATATAGTGGTGACCTTGGCAAATATCCTAGGGGGTTTAGATTTTCCACTAGCCCGTGCACCTCTGGCACCTCCAACACCAGAACCTCCAGCACTGACCATTGAAATTCTAGGAGACATAACTCGAGGACTAAATAGGAGATTTTCAAACAATTCAAAAGACTGATCTATTGATCTTTCAACTACTGTGGGAAATGAAAGAATCAGGTGAGTATTAATGATAGTGGGGATTGAAATGGATCTTTTGTTCCCACTGGTAAAATTATCTATCAATGAAACATGGATTGTTTGGTCAATCTCAAATTTTATTTCGGGAATAATTACCTCTAGAGTTTCAAGCTTGATTACAGGTTTACTTGTTGATGCTTCTGCAGAATGAACTTGTTTAAAAATTTCTTTAAGAGTTAGTTCTTTAGCGGAAATCTTAGCGTTAACTTGCGTAATTCTAGGTTGATGGACCTTACCTACTGATGCAGAAGTTTGTCTGAGATATCCCTTTGGTTTCAACAATTTTTCGGGATTCAAAAATGGCATAGTTTGCTTTTTATCTGGGTTTTTCCTGGTATTCTTTCGACCGAATGTCAATTTTATCTATGGTGGAGTCGCCCAGTGAAAGATGAAGTAAGCCTTATTCACATATTCAATCTTTGTTCACCATCAAATACCAGAAGATACCTTGTCGTTCTCCCAAGGAAAATGATTTTACTTCTTCGTCCTCGGCAATGACGCCAAAAAGATGTTGTTCTTGAGATTGATTCTAAGGCTCAAAGAATAATGTCAGGCATCAAAGGTTTAAATGAAATGTTTTTATGAGTGCTTTTTTCTACCTTCAATTTTCTGAGAAATAATCTTTAAACGAAATTAATAATAAGAGAGTACAGAGGCTATATCTCGTTATTTGAGTCACAATTATAATGTCAAATAATGTAGAAAGATTTACAAAACTGTTAAACAAAGTGATGTATCAATTTCAGATAATTCTCACCTTGTTCACAATGGAATAAAAGTAGAAGATGCACCCTTGAACATGATATAAGAATGCAATAATTCACACAGATCAAATGTCTTTTTTTACTCACAGTAATAACAGAGGAAAAGTTGTTTACTGAATGAACTTCTGGTATAATATGATCACATTAGATGTAGTACTAAATTGCAATCAATCAATCTTCAAGAATTATAGAAAGAAATTCATAGAAATGGAAACACAGAGGGAACACATAACTCAAATTGAATGAAACTTAGAATCTCTGTTTGCACTTGTATTAATACTCAAAACGAGTTTATCTTTTACATTCGGCAAGAAGAAGCCTTGAATAGATCTTAAATCTATCTATTTATACAAAATTTGTTACAACCGAAAACTGTTGGAATTCCCACAATGTATGACTAAAAATAGAATACATCCGAATAAAATAACAATATGCAAATATTGTTGAGTTTTGTTTGCACTTCCTCTATCTCTTTGTCTTTCAGATGCGCTCTCTTTCCTTTGATATTTGATCTGGGTACACATGTCCATTAATGCTACCGCAATCATTCGTCTTACTGTCTTGTCCATTTGATCTCATTTCCATATGTCCCTTCGAGTGTGTTCAATGGGGCAAGGAATTGCAGTTAAAGACATGGGGGGATAATTGGATGAATAGCTTAGCATTGGATCGTTAAAGGATGGATAACAGTTACAGGTAAGAGTAATTGTTCACAAAAATAATGATGGGGGAACAAGTGTCCAATAAGGAGGTGGGATGAGTGGATGAAAGAATGTGGGTGCTAGGGATAGACATGGTAAGTGACTGTGGGAGGGTGAAAGGTAGAATGGTTGGAGAAGGTGGACGATGTGGATGATTTTTTACTTGCTCCCATCTACACTTGATTTTCCCTTTGCAATGCATTGGGTGCACCTTTCCATCAATGCTACCACAAATCTTGAAGGCTCAATCCTTTCATTCAATTCGAAGGAAAAAAAATTCTTTTGTATTTGGGGTAGATTCTCCTCGATATTGTTCACTTGGATTGTGACCTGATATAGTGCACTTGGATTAACCGACCATTCATTTATTTTAAGTAAATCAATATGGATCATCTCTTGGATAATCGCCTGAGTATTTTCCTTGTTCTTTCTAGAGCTTTGTTGGTTCATTTCTATCTCAATCTGCCCCAATGATTTTGAGATATTACTCCCTTCGAATTCAATAAGCTTTTTATTAGTGAAGATAATGCCTCCAGACAAGCCTCTTTTACATCTTTGGCAAGTTTCTTGCCTTCTTTCAGATTTGTTTCCGAGTCGTTTAGGGCCATTTCGCCTCTTACTTGTTCAGGATGAGAGAGAAGGGTAAGACCAAGGGAATTATTTTTTTGCGTCCATATGAGAGACTCTTAAAACTTAGACCAGGCTGTGAAGGCCTCTTTTTCATTGACATAAATATATTTTAGGGAAAGGTATACTACCTAATAGCATTTCTGGATGGGATCTAATTTTAGATAGAGTTCTTGCCAGGAAACTTCCATCCTCTCATTGACTTCTTATGCTTGTGTTTTTAAGGCCTAAATGCCTATCGTTGTGTTCTCTGTTAGGGTCAATTTGGCCTATAGCTGATCAATCAAGTTGTCACGCTGAGTGATCAATCCTTTGCTTGTCTGTGAACTCTAGTAGACAAACTCAAGGTTATCCTGTAACTGCTTAATTTGATGTTGATGACTAGCCCTAATTTTCTCAAAGTCTTGGTTCATCCTACTTCTGACAGTCTGCTCTGTACTATATATCTCATTTTTCAATTGTTCTACCAAGAGTCATTTTTGTCGTAGTTGTTCAGTTAAATTGTCTACTGACCATTGCTTGGTAATGGAAAAAGCCCCTAATGAACCTACAACCTCTTTTGCAAACTTTGGACCATCATGATCTTTCCTGTCATACACCAATCTTTTTCTTTTAGTGATAACTCCATCCTTGTGGTGAGATTCTCTTTTCACGATAGCCTTTCATTTCTTGCTGAAAAATATATTTGAGGGAGGCATATCTTCGGGCATGATAGGAGTAAGATCACCTACAAAAGCATGTTCAGAACTACGATCTACGAAGTCGGTTTATAGAGGGGTTAATGATGTGATATGAGAACTAATTTCGATGGAAGGTCCTTGTCCTGTCGTATTCGGGGTGCCAGTAGGAGTAGCTGGTGTTGAATGAGGGACAAATTGTCTCAGATTCATGAAGTCTTTGAACCAATCTAACACTTGTGGATCATTCAGTCCTGACAGTGATGCTCTTATTTCATGAAATAACACTTCGGGCCCCTTTGGGACTTCCTCATATTTGTGCTTAGTGGAGCAAATTGGCTCAGATCATGTAGGCCTAACTTCTTGTGAAGGAGGTGTGAGATTTGACTCTCCTTGCAATATTTTTGGTAAATTGTTTCGTCTTTGTTTATGAAAACTGAGGAAACCAACTTGTTGGTTAGGGGGGAAATTCTAGAATGTTCTTTAGACTTCCTCATAATATCTAACTCCCCTAAACATTTCATCATAAGGAGAATTATCATGGATGTATCGCTTCATGTTAAACGGAGCCAGATGATTTTCCACTATCTTATGTGGATCATTCTTCTTGAATTCAATGTCAACTAATTTGACATCCTCCAGGGTTGCGGCCTCAAATTTAGAGTGATCAAAATATAATAATTTGAACATGCCAACTTGAATGGGGAGAGTTGGTCAAACCATTTTCCGAGCTTCTTTCAACTCCTTGTTGATACCTCCTACTACTGTCTGATATGCCACTTCTCTGCACACCATCTTGTCAGGTAAAAACTGTGAAAGAGAATGAGGAGGAACTGAACAACCAAATACTCTAATATAGGAGAAATTCTCCTCAATGAAACAGTCTGAAAGATTTCCTAAGTTCCCCATAATCCTTTTTGAAATACAAGGCGACAGGTGACCATAAATAGCAATATGAACATGCACTACAACGTTGTGACATATTTCGTAAAATAAATCTTTGGAGTTCAGGTAGAATTAATTCTTATTCCTCCCCACCAGTATTGGGGATGCATTTGTGTTCAAAGTACCAGAAAAGGGAAGAGTTAGGGTAGAAACTTAACTTCTACAGGTTACTGATTTGGAGTGATAAAAATGAATTGGCTCAGAACTGGCCGGGGTCCAACTCTAGTTCATCAGGGGAAAAGGGATCATGAAAAAAATGGAATCCATAACATATGAAGACATGTAAAAAGGATCAGCCTGTCCTTTTGATTTTGTTGATTTATACTCAACGATTTCCTTGGCCAAATTATTAGATAACATTTTGTCCCAAATGAAGGTATAACCCTCGGCTACCTCATTCATGATGGTTACCCACTCAACTAAGAAATGTGTAGGTTTATTCTTCCCAAACATGTGGCATATAATTGTGGCTACACATAGCATATGAGTGTCTAAATACGTCATGGTGTATATACCATGAGCGTTGGCTCTGAATTTTTCCGAATGTCCCCACCAGGTCTTGACTATATCATGACCATTTCTAGCGTATTGGGTGCATTCCTTTCTCTCAATATCTATAATAAATGTGTAATTGTAAGTATATTTAGGGGTAGGGGAAGGCTTGTACATTAATTGTAGGTGATCCGGTCGGAAAGAGCTGACGGCGACCTGTTGGTGGTTTATGATGCTCTTGTTTTGGATGTGGACATGTTCCAAGGTGAAATATATCATATCGTTGTATGGTATGATTCTTGGTTGTACAACGATACTATGGAGTTTTGACTATGCTACATGTCTAAGATTAGTTGTAAAGGAATCGTCGTCTTCTTCAGCAGAGTCATCTAGATAGTTGATGATTTCATGCTCTAAGACATCAAAAAATTCGTCCAAGTTTTAATGGTGTTCACAACTCGCGGAGTTTTATCTGATAGAAAGTCTGTGTTTGGATTTGAATCATCACCTGATGCGTCAACCTTCTTGATATATTTTCATGGCGCGATAATCCTCAAGGAAACAAAATTATCCCACCTGTGACAAGAGAAGTCGGTAAGCTCTACACTGGATAAAAATTACTAATTGCAAATGGTAAAAATGACTTTGAAATTCAAAGTTATTTATTCAAAAGGTCTATTGATCTTCGTATAGCTTTAGTGATGAAGAATTTATTAAATTTAATGGAATTCATTACTTGGTGATTCACGATCCTTATTTGAAATCATTATCCTTAATTGATCATAAATTTCATTAATACTTCGACGGTTCACGTTTGGGAGTTTTGGATGTGACAGGGTGGAAATATCCCAAAGTTCGAATTCGAGGAGGAGTTAATCTACGATTAATCACTTTTAAGTCTTAATTAATCATGTTTAAAATGTTGTATTAACTTTAAGTATTTCAGAGTTTCGGACTTCAAAGGTTTTGAATATAACACAAGGGAAATTTTGTGAAATCCGAAACTGTGAAGTAATTAATTAACTCTTAATCATGACTCATTAAAGTCGTTAACCGTTTTATTACTTCCTTGAAAACCCTTTTTACTTTTTCTAATCTCTTTACTTCGATTCTTTGATAATCCACGGATTGTGAAATCAGAAACTCCCAAAGAGTAATCTCTCAGAGTGACGTGGCAGGGATGGCGTCATTCTGATGACATGTCAAGAAAAGAGACGTGCCATGTGCCACTTGAAAACATGTGAACCATCCGACGTAAATGTCAAAAATGAGTGCCACATGTCAAATCAAGGAAATATTTTTAAATGACATGTGTCATATGAATCCTGTCCTTAAGTTCTTTAGGAAAAGTCATGAGTTGCCATCTTTGGGTTTTAGAGTTTCAGGGTTTTTATTGTTTGGGTTTGCTGGAATACCCGAAGCGCAAGCTACGAAGCGACCGTTAAAGGATTTATTTTAAAACTTAGGCGACTTCAAAACTTCGGAGATCATTAGGATCATTAGATAAAATTAAATAAACTCATGGACGATATATATTGTAAGAGCCTTATTGCTAAATAACAACCAATGGATTTGATTTAAAATTAAAAGGCAACTTTCTAAGTTTTTTTCTTTTGGGGTAAATTTTTTTATTTCTAAGAGATAAAACATAAAGTTCAAAATCTCAAAATTAGGCATGTTCCAACACATCCAAAAAACCTAACCCTAGGAGATGAAGCACTAAAATTCATGTGGGCTCCGTTTGGGTAAGTTAGTACATTAACTTCTCGGGGTCGTAACTTTTGCATACAATCTTCGTTTTAGGAGGATGATAGCCCGTTGGAAAGGTCTATCCAAGGACTACAAATTTTGATTCCATCTAACAAAGGTAATTTTGAGTGTGGAGATCCCTAAAAAATGTTTTTTAGAGCCTCAAAATGTCCCCTCACATCAGGGACTCGAAAACTAGGAAACAAACTGCCAAACTGGAAAATTGCCAAAATGAGCCAGTTGGAATAGGTGGGAGGCCACCGACATCTATCTATATAAATCCTCCTCCCTTAGGAAGAAAGGGTATCCATTGCGTTGAGTTCCCCCATCATATGAGGAAATTTCTATTGAATTTGGCCTCGGGTGAGCCACTTGTCTTGGTGCAGGAGCTGCTTTGCTTTGACAACTCAATAAAGTTGGATCCTTTGCTAGCGAGTGCCCTTGATCTGTTTGTCCACAATATGATCACTGATGCCTTTTGTATCAAATTGAGTTTAATCTCTATTGGTTTCAATTTTTCTTCTATCTCTGAGGTGTTCACTAATGGTGGGAAATACGGTTGAAGGATGTCCATGTTGAACACTGGGTGCAAGCCAAGGAAAGGAGGAATGTTAATCTCAAAAGAATTATCACCCACAACCTTGGTGATGGTGTATGGCCTATAACAGAGTGGGAGAATATTTTGATGGGGTCCTATAAGGTGCTCTTTCTGAAAGTGAAACCAAACTTTGTCTCCCACCTTAAACTTATGTGGCACCTGATGTTGATCATGGCGCTGCTTGTACTTGTCATTGAACTTCTGTAGGATATATTGAACCTATTGGCGAATGTGTTGGATCCGCTCAATGAACTGGGTGGATTTTTCAACTTCAGTTGGAGCAGAAGATGAGTCAGTCGAGGTGACCACAAGGGGTAATGAAACATCTATGGGACCCAATGGTTGGAATCCCAACCCCACCTGAAAGGGGTTGTGTCTGGTTGAGCTATGCAGGGATCAGTTGTATCTATGTTGAACATACGGGAGACTCTCATCCCATGTGCGAGGGTGCTTGGAATTATACATGCACAGGATATGCACGATCATTCGATTTATGACCTCGGTTTGGCCATCTGTCTGGGGGTGGAAGGTCATGGATTTTGTGAGCTTGGTGTCCAGCAGTGACCAAAGGCTTGAAAAGAATATGCTGAGAAATTGACTGTCCCGATATGAGACAATGGTTTGTGGGATTCCAAAATGTACCCAGAATCGTTCAAAGAAGATCTTGCCAGTGTCCTCTTTTGTGATTCTCTTCTTGTAGGTGGTAAGAATCGCCATCTTAGAAAATTGATCCACAACCACAAAAACAAATCCATTTCCCCTCTTAGTGGATGGGAGACCTGACATGTAGTCCATTGAGATGGATTCCCATGGCCTGTCGGTAGGGAAGAGGGGCATACATGCCATGTTTCTTAGTGGAAGGTCTGGCAATCGTGAAGGCAATGCAGGACCTGATATACTTGTTGACCTCCTATCAAAGTTTTGGCCAGTAGAAATGTTTTTGCAGCATTTCCACTATATTTTCAATGCCGACGTGTCCTGCCACCTGACTGTAGTGGGATTCCCAGATCATCTTTTCTTGCTCGCTTGATGGAATGAAAATATGGACCAGACGGCACAAGAGCCCATCCTGAAGATGGAAATTAGCGACAACTGCCTTTGCTCCCAACATTTGGTAGGTGGTGGTGAATTTTGGGTCTGTCTCATAGATTTTGGGCCATCCAGAGGTCTCATGGTCATAAGAGTCTAGTACTATGTAACATACCGCTCTGGCGCACATGCCAAACTTATTCTTTGAGGACACTTGCTCGCAAGTGATCTGGATTTATATGATAAAA
>ML799245.1:207878-234655 GCA_009831015.1 Picea engelmannii
TTATCTTTCGATGTAATACTTAACATTGTCTTTTACTTTTTTTACCATCTTGTCTTTTATACTACCAATTTTACCATTTTCATTCTATATTGTATCCCCTATCTTTTATCAATTTTCTCATATTAACTTCCTTCCTACTTCTTTAATGTATTCAACTTAATCATTTTATACACCTTCTTATCTTCTTATTCAACGCATTTATTTTCTACTTCTTACCTTTTGTATCCATGGAACCTAGGTTACTTTATCTTATAATTACTTATATTCAATAGCACTTATTAATTTTGTTACCATTATTACTACTTCTCATCCACTTACTTTTATTATATATCTATTTGAACCATTGTTCATTTTGTATAAATACAATATCATACATAGTATTCTTATTTACTACCTATGTATATGTATCATCAATCTCATTTTACCTTATTACTCATTGCCATCTTACACTATTATTATCATGTATATACATGGATCACTATACTTATCATAATCTCATACCCTCTATTATTTCTATATCTTCCTCATACAATCGTTAACCTTGTGATGTACTCTTTATCATCATGTTTTTTTTATGTGCATACTCTTGCTACTTATCATCATTATTTTCCCCCATGTATATCTCATGTTACATTTATGGTTCATTACATTTATCGCACATATGTCTATACATCATTAAAAGTTAGGGAGTATCTAAATAGACATCCATATTCGATTAATTATCTCTAAGACCCTAATATCTCCCTCACTCTATGAACTACACCAACCTACCAACTGCATTTATGAATTACCCTAAAATGTAATATTATTTATTGATTCAAACACTTTATATACAAATTATAAAACTAGAGCCACTTATACCTTTTTTAAAAGGTATATGTAAAACCATTTTTATTATTATAATTTTTTTTTTAAGAAAATTTGACATATATCCCATTAGAAATGTGAAACTAGTTTCATGATGTCAATAAAATAAATTAAAATTTTAACAACTAAGACTTTTTTTTTTCAATCAATTAATTACATTATTAATTATAAATACATTCTAAGGAAATATATTTATATATAATCATTTATTTATTTAAAAATAATGTTAATAATGCAATAACCGTGTATATATAATAATAATAATAATAAAACAAATTAACTTGGGATTAGTTAGGAATACAATGTGGAGCCTCTGGTTCCCTCATTCTTTCTCGGCTAGGGTTTGAGAGGAGGTGAATGAGAACGACCCCTCGCATCAAGGTCAACCAATGGGAGGGAAAGGCCATGTATGACCTCTTCCTTCACCTCTGCGCACACAACCAACCCTGGCTTCTGGTGTGTAGTGGTCGCCCCTTGTGGGCTTCGTTCACGAGCTATCGTCCTCTTGGCTCGTGGTTTGACGTTGGTGGCAGAGACGGGGTGGTGGAGGTGATGGCAGCTTGCAACGGGTTCCCTCCTTATGGGATCCTTAGTGGCTCCCTCCTCAAAGATTGGTGTGGATGCTAATGATACTTGGGTCTGTCGGTTATGGGCATGAAGAAGACTCCCTCGTGGCTCTTCTCGTTGACGTGGCGCTTGCTGCTTTGTCTTGTGGGTGTTTAACTCGAGAGTTGGGATTTGTTACCCGTGATCTCTCCTCGTGGCTTGGGTGCTGGTGGCGGTGGCTACCATTGAAGGGTTTTCAAGGAGGAAAACACCGCGATTCGAACCTGGAGAGGGGATTCGTGTATGGAAAGAGGGTTTTGCATTAGTTCTGCCATTAGATAATTTCAGAACTACTACTGGCGGATATGCTTGAAAATTGATCTCAAAACGGTTCGAAAGCATAATTTGACCAATTTAACAGTTATAAAGGCAATAAGGTCCTTGGAATTTGGTGTATTTGAAAAGAAATGTAGATATTTTTGTGTCCATTCGAAGCTCTGCGAGCAGCGGAGGTGTCAATAATGCAAATAGATTGATAGACGCAGAGTGAGCACTGGAGGTGTCGTGCTCTGTGCATGGTCGATATTTTCAGGGAGAGTTGAAGTATATTTCGCATTTTCCTTGCGATTAGTGACAAAACCCTGGCATCCCCGGCAGCCGAAAAAAAACATGAATGTGTTTGGCAGGTGGGCGTTCTGAATACGGGTCACTTGGCCTGCCATGACAACCATCGAATTTTTTTTATTAAGACTTGGGGACGTTGTGCCATGCCCTCATGGGCTCCTCAACACTTGAATTGGGCGCTTGTTTGCATGTTTTTTCTTGTAGACTTGCGATGCTTAGCTCTCGGTTGATGTTGATATGAATTTCGGTTGATGTTGATATGACTAGAGATTGGGCTTTGATATGACGCGTTGTGCACAAACAGTCTCCTTTATGGATTGATCTTTCCTCATGTCTTAGCGCTCGACTTGAGAGTTGGGTTTTGATATGACGCGTTGTGCACAACCAGTCTCCTTTATGGACTGCTCTTGCCTGGTTGCTTAGCGCTTGACTTGAGCATTCGGTTTTGACATGACATGTTGAGCTTTCTTGGTTCCCCATGCAGGATCCTCCCTTCATTTCTTTCCTCGCTACACACTTCATGACAGAGTAATATGTCCCGTCGAGGTTGGTGTTGTGGAAACCGTTGAAAGTGAAGCTGCAAGAAATTCTGAGCCATCTGCCTGTTTTGGAGTTGGTAACTCTTATCTTTTTAATTCTTGTAGGATATCTGAAGCAACACTCAATTCCTTGCAGAGTTTAAGATATCTGACTTAGAATGCAGATTTAGATGATAGACATTTTTATTCTTTCTGTCTATGATATAGCATTGAAGTCTCCATTCCATATTTATTTCATGAATACAATTGGACTTGCAGTAGAATGGTGAAGTAAAAAAAAATATATGTTGTCCAATTCCTTCTATTTAGTGTAGTAAACGTGTTTTTTGTTTGTGCTGTGTGGGAGTTTTATGCCGAAAGAACTACTATCTTGGTAAATATTTCAACTTGTTAGGATTCAATCTTCCAAAAAAATATGCTTCCCTTTCCGAATCCAAAATGATATGGTCGATACATCTCACTGTGCTTGTATGGCTATTGTCTCAGTTATCTTCTCTTTTATCTGATGGATTTTCCTATTGTTATTTTCTTTCTTCTCTAGTGGGAGGAGTAAGAAAGGGAGCTATGATAATCACTTTTATGCAATTGGTAGTAGTCATTGCAAATTTATTGTGTTCCACCATATGCACTAACACAGATTTATGTATTTTTCAGTGTCTTATTTGGTTTGTTCAAATAGATAGAAGTATCGTTACTTATAAATTATAATATGTCTTAGTTATATTTGAAATTAAAATGTTTTTATTTTTTTAGATTTATATTTGTTCGGATAATTTTTTTTGTGTTTGGTTAATTAATTAGTAAAAAAAAAATTGTTCATATTGGTCGAGTTTACATACATATTGGTATTTTTAATTTTATAAAACTGATATTTATTACTTCTGTGTCTCTCTTATATGTGAAGTTTCTTACAGGTTAGCAGGTACTCTTATATGTGAAGTTTCTTACAGGTTAGCAGGTAGCTCTGCAATAAGGAAAAAGAAGATGGAATAAGCTAGGTAGCTCTGTAATAAGGAAAAAGAGGTTGGAACAAGCTACATAAGCTACACGATATATTTTTCTGCTATACTCTCTTCATCGATATTTCAATTTCTTGAGTATTTTTCTTTAGTGGGTCATTTGTGGGTTATCCTTGAGGGTTTAAGGCATGTAATTAATGGTTTCTAGGTCCTATGTTACATGTTATCCTAGAAATTGGTTTGCACAGCTAAGTAGTTGTTCAAGCCCTAGGTTTCAGTTTTGAAATCGGGCTCTGATACCCTATGTAGAGTCTGGTTATTTTTAGGACTCAAACTAATTAAACGTTTTCTAAAATCTCATACTTTAATGACTAAAATTTAGTTTAGATTTTTTTTTATGATTTTCTTATACTTAGGAATAAACTAAGAATAGACATTAACAACATAATAATGATAACAACATAATAATATCAACAACAACAACAAAATAATGATAACAACATAATGCGTACCTCCACCTACAGGTTGGTTTATCTAGTCCATTTTCTGTTTAATCATGTTCTTGTTCTTTCCTAGACTGAGTATTAAACTCCCAACCAACTAGGAACAACCTCTCTGACTCCCTAGCTCCAGGAATCTTTGCAGTTTCCTGGCCCTTGAGCCCAAAATTCCCAGCAATAACAATGCCCTCAGAGAGTTCCCCAAAACAATTCTTCCAATTTCCTCCTCTTCCTCTATCTTTCAGAAATTCAGAAATCCTAAAAAAAAATTAAAAAAATGAGATCCCTCTTCCAAGTCCTCCCCTTCTTTCTTATCCTCCTCTCTCAAATCCCCCTCATTAATTCCCAACAACTTTATCTCCCCATTATTCCCCAAAAACCTTATCCCCCCATTAATTACTTCGCCCACATTTTAATAATAAAATAATAAAAGACTCATTAATATATTTTAATAATTAATTAAATTTATATTAAAAACTATGATAAAATTAATCAATTTGGTCTCTTACATTGTAGCCTTAACTTGGGAGACTTTGTAACAAAGGTAGATATTTATGTCATGATCTTAGGATCTTATGACATAGTGATTGGTATGGATTGGTTGGAATCGCATGATGTGATACTTAACTGTAAAACGAAACGATTAAGTTTGATGGATGATTTGGGACAAGTAGAGTGATTGTAGAAAGAAACCAGGGAGTGTTCTTGAGGTTTGTTTCTTCCCTACAATTGCAGAAGAGTAGAAGAGTATGCACAAGGGATGCAGACTATATGAAATCTTAGCGTTGAATGAAAAGGGAGAGACGGAAGGACTAGAAAACCTTCCTATAGTGCAAGAGTTTGCAGACGTGTTTCCAGAAGAATTACCCAGTGTACCACCCAAAAATAGAGTTGGTGTTTACAATAGACTTGAAACCTGGAACTAAACTGATAGCGAGAACGCCTTATCAGATGTCAACGCATGAATTTCAGGAGTTGAAAATGAAATTGAATGAATTGTTGGATTGGGACTGATACATCCAAGCGTGTCACCATGGGGTGCACCAGTTATTTTTGTGAGAAAGAAGGATGGATCATGGATACTTTGTATTGACTATCGTCAGTTGAACAAAACAACAATAAAAAACCAGTATCTGTTTCCAAGGATAGATGATTTGTTTGATCATATGAAATGAGCGACAGTGTTTTCAAAGATTGATTTGAGATCAGGATATCACCAATTACATATTAAAGAGGAAGGTATCACTATGGATCCAACGAAAGTAGAGGCTATTATGGAGTGGCCAGCACCAACAAACATACAAGAAGTACGTGGTTTTATGGGTTTAGAAGGATATTACCGATGATTTGTCGAAGACTTTTCAAAGATAGAAAATATGATCACAGAATTGCAGAAGAAGAACAAGAATTTATTGTGAACTGAGGAATGCATGGAAGCATTTCAAAGGCTCAAGAAATTGTTGATGACAACATTGATACTAAAATTCCCCGACATGGACAAGGAGTTCTTGGTATGCACAGACACATCCAAGAAAGGGCTAGGAAGAGTTTTGATGTAAGAGGGTCGAGTGATCACTCACATTTCAAGGAAATTGAGAAAGCATGAAGAGAAATACGCAACACATGAATTGGAGTTATTAGCTATTGTTATGCCTTGAGATTATGGAGACATTATTTGATTGGACAAAAAATTGAATTAAATATATATCACTGTGGATTGCAACATATTTTTATAGAAAGTGACATGAACGTGCGACAAAGGTGTTGGTTAGAATTACTTAGCAAATATGATTTTGAAATTACTTAAATTAAAGAAATTGTGAACCAAGTGGTAGATGCGTTGAGTTGGAGACCACACATGTTTTCAATATTACCTCTTAAAACGAATCTTTGAGAAAATATTCTAATTTACAAATCTATGATGCCTGGTATAAAGAATTTAAGAATAATATTGGACAAGATACCATGATGGTACTGAAGTATGAAGGTTATTCACTACACGACGATAGATTGTTGATACTTAACGAAAGAATTTACGTACCTCCTAATGAATAACTAAGAAGTTTGATCTTAAGTGAAGCACATCGAGCAGTATACATGGCTCATCCGGGAGCCATGAAGATAAAGACAGATCTTAATCCTTTATTATTTTACAAGGGAATGAAAGAAGACATATTTAGTTATGTGGCGAGATGTCTAGAATGTCAACAAGTGAAGGTTAAACATAGACATCCAACAAGATTGTTACAACCACATATTATTCCTGAATCGAAAGAGGAAGTCATTTCGATGGACTTTATTGTTGGATTTTCACTGACAGCAAAAAGACACGATTCGATTTTGTCGTACTTGACACTTTGACGAAGAGTGCACACTTTATTCCAGTGTGTATGACGTATCACGAACATGAAATAGCTAGAGTATTTGTCAACAAGATTGTGATATTACATGGGGTGCCAAAAATAATCATATGCGATCGAGGATCAATGTTTACAGGATGGTTCACACTAGTTTCCAAAAGGATTTGGGAACAAAACTAAAATTTAGCACAACTTATCACCGAGAGACAGATGGGAAAACATAAAGAAAAAATCATATTTTGGAGGATATGTTACGTTTGTATGTAATGGACTAACAGAAAGGTTGGGAAGAATTCTTTCCACTAGTAGAATGCATATAATAACAACTACCAAAGTACAATTAGGATGACCCTGTTTGAGTTTCTTTACGGGAGGCTATGTTAGACACTATTGAGTTGGGATCGACTTGAGAACATGGTTCTGGCAAGACCATAAGTTATACAATAAATGGAAGAATAGATGTTATCGATAAGACAGAGGATTAAAGAAGCATAGGATCAACATAAACGTTATGTTGATGCACATCGCGTTGACCGCAAATATAAATTTGGAGACAGAGTCTTCTTGCGGATAAAACTGCACAAGAGTTCGATCAAGTTTGGAAAGGGTGCTAAACTCTCTCCTAGATTTGTGGGACCTTTCAAAGTAGTGGAAAGGAAGGAAATGTGGCTTATCGACTAGCCTTGCCAAATTCTTTGAGGCGTATGCACAATGTGTTTCATGTATCTATTTTGAGACATTATATTAGTGGTGCTTCACATGATTTTGACATGAGTTCCTTACAGGTGTCGGATGAGGGTTCTCTCATGGAGGATCTATTCTGGATTCTCGACCATCACATTCGACAGCTATGGTTTCAAATAGTCGATCAGATCAAGGTCGAGTGAGAAAATTATAGTCCACACTCATCTACCTAGGAGGAAACATTTGAGATGTGTCAAGAGTTTCCTTACTTTTTTTGATAGATTTAGACATATATATCTATGTCAGATACATTTATTTACTTTCTTTTACTTATACTATACAAGCTTTGGGACGAAATTTAAAACAAGAGGGGGTGTATGTAACATCTCGTTCTACTAAGCATACTATTATTAACTTATTCTTTGAGGACACTTGTTTGCAAGTGATCCGGGTATGGAACATTGTGATTTCATTCAGATTATGGGTTATATATGATGATGCTGAGTTGTTATAGTTGATTGATTATATTGATGTATATATATGTTGATAGGTGCTTTTGACAAGTCGTCTTGAGTGTGCATGACACATGACAGGTTGTGGATGTCGATGGCATCAAAGGGATTCCTTGGACTCCCAATTGAGTAAGGGAGTAGATTGTATTGTTTGCGTATTTAATTATTATGCACATATGATGTATGATAGATTTTAGTATGATTTATGTATATGTATTTTTGACATTGTTTTTGTCAATGGATGTAGGCTTGATGATGCTTGGTAATCCAACTCACATAAGGAGTAAAGGGGCTTTGCACACAAAAACTAGATATTGAGGGAGAGGTGTGGTAGAACCCCTTTCACAACCTACTAGCACTCTCGTCGTAGCCATAACTGTAGGTTAACAATTACCTAGTTTGGGTGGTCCACGATGTCATGAGGGAAGACTGAGATAGTCGCTCACGAAGATTTCTAAGGAGTGAGAAATAAGGCACAATCCTTATTCCTTAGAATCCCTTACTCTCTCACAAGGTCGACTGAATGGATTTTTTACTCCAAGGTGTTGGACAAACTTCCAAAAGAAGTCAACGCGAGTGGCACCCTTGGAGCACAAAGATGTGTATTGAAGGGCACGTCGCACAATTGAAACCTGAGTCAATAAACATAAGTGGCCTAGAAAACATTGGAATGATTAGACCTTCTTGGATTAAAATAATCAATTAAACAATAGATTATTAATTATTAAATCCTAACATAAGTCTAAGTCGAAGTCCAAAATTAAATAAAGAAATAATTGAATTGTGACATGAACTAAAGATTTGAAGGAAATCAAATGTTAGGAAATAATAAGTAAAAACCTAAAGAATTGATAAAATGCACATGTGTGCATGAAATTATTAAAAATAAATCTTTATTTAGAAATAAATAACAACTTGAGAGAATGGGTTAATCGAATTTTGAGTCAACCAACCCTAACCTAACTAGAAGAAGAATCCTAATATAACTCTAACTAAAATCTAGTTAGGAGACACTCATTAATTGAGGGATTGGGAAGAATTATGCATGAGGGACAAATCCCCTTGAGGAAGATTTCTATAAAAAAAAAAAATGACCTAGAAGGAAAGGGGGTAGAAATTTTGGGGGTCATTCTTATCTTTGCAACGTGGGGTCTTGCATGAGGCCCATGTGGCTCTTTGCAAAATTACTTCATTAAACAATGAATTAAACAAAAATTTACCTTCCATGCCTCTGTTCCCTCATTCTTTCTGGGCTAGGGTTTGAGAGGAGGTGAATGAGAACGGCCCCTAGCACCAAGGTCAACCGATAGGAGGGAAAGGCCATGGATGACCTCTTCGTTCACCTTTGCGCACACAACCTTGGCTTCTAGTGTGTAGTGGTCGCCCCTTGTGGGCTTCCTTCACGAACTATCATCCTCTTGGCTCGTGGTTTGGCGTTGGTGGTGGCGACGGGGCGGTGGAAGTGATGGCTGTTTGCAACAGGTTCCCTCCTTGTGGGATCCTTAGTGGTTCCCTCCTCAAATCTTGGTGTGGATGCTAATGATAGTTGGGCCTATGGGTTATGGGCATGAAGAAGACTCCCTCGTGGATCTTCTCGTCGACGTGGCGCTTGCTGCTTTGTATTATGGGTGTTTAACTTGAGAGTTGGGATTTGTTACCTGTGATCTCTCCTCGTGGCTTGGGTGCTAGTGGCGGTGGCTGCCATTGAAGGGTTTTCAAGGAGAAAAACACCGTGATTCGAACTTCGAGTGGGGATTCGTGGATGGAAAGAGGGTTTTGCATTAGTCCCGCCATTAGATAATTTTAGAACTGCTACTAGCGGATATGATTGCAAATTTATCTCAAAATGGTTCAAAAGCATAATTTGACCAATTTAACAGTTATAAAAGCGATAAGGTCCTCAGAATTTGGTGTATTTGAAAAGAAATGTAGATATTTTTGTGTCCATTCGAAGCTCTGCGTGCAACAGAGGTGTCGATAATGAAAATAGATTGATAGACGCAGAGTGAGCACTGGAGGTGTCGTGCTCTGTGCATGGTCGATTTTCCAGGGAGAGTTGAAGTATATTTCACGTTTGGATTGCGATTAGTGACAAAACCCTGGAATCCCCGGCATCCAAAAAAAATCATGAATGTGTTTGGCAGGTGGGCGTTTTGAACACGCGTCACTTGGCCTGCCATGACAACCATCAAATTTATTTTAGTAAGACTTGTGGACGTTGTGCAATGCCCTCATGGGCTCCTCCTTGGCACCTCAACACTTGAATTGGCCACTTGTTTGCATGTTTTTCTTGTAGACTTGCGATGCTTAGCTCTCAGTTGATGTTGATATGAATTTCGGTTGATGTTGATATGACTTGGAGATTGGGCTTTGATATGACATGTTGTGCACAAACAATCTCCTTTATGGATTGATCTCGCGTCGTGTCTTAGCACTTGACTTGAGCATTCGGTTTTGATATGACGCGTTGTGCACAACCAGTCTCCTTTATGGAATGCTCTTGCCTCGTGGCTTAGCGCTTGACTTGAGCATTCAGTTTTGATATGACGTGTTGAGCACTCTTGGTCCCCCATGCGGGATCCTCCCTTCATTTCTTTCTTGGCTACACACTTCATGACAGAGTAATATGTCCTACCGAGGTTGGTGTTGTGGAGACTGTTGAAAGTGAAGTTGCAAGAAATTCTGAGCCATCTTCCTGTTTTGGATTTGGTCATTCTTATCTTTTTAATTCTTGTAGGATATATGAAGCAACACTCAATTCCTTTCATAGTTTAAGATATCTGACTTAGAATGTAGATTTAGATAATAGGCATTTTTATTCTTTCTGTCTATGAAATAGCATTGAAGTCTCCATTCCATATTTATTTCATGAATACAATTGGACTTGCAGTAGAACGGTGAAGTAAAAATATATATATATATTGTCCAATTCCTTGTATTTAGTGTAGTAAACTTGTTTTTTGTTTGTGCTGTGTGGGAGTTTTATGTCGAAAGAACTAGTATCTTGGTAAATATTTCAACTTGTTAGGATTCAATCTTCCAAAAAATATGCTTCCCTTTCCGAATCCGAAATGATATGGTCGATGCATCTCACCATACTCGTGTGGCTAGTGTCTCAACTATCTTCTCTCTTATCTGATGGATTTTCCTATTGTTATTTTCTTTCTTCTCTAGTGGGAGGAGTAAGAAAGGGAGCTATGATAATCACTTATATGCAATTGGTAGTAATCATTGCAAATTTATTGTGCTCCACCATATGCACTAACACAGATTTATGTATTTTCAATGTCTTATTTGGTTGGTTCAAATAGATAGAAATATCGTTACTTATCAATTATAATATGTCTTACTTATATTTGAAATTAAAATGTTTTTTTTTTTTTTTAGATTTATATTTGTTCATATTTTTTTTTGTGTTTACTTAATAAATTAGTAAAAAAGAGGATGGAATAAGCTAGGTAGCTTTGTAATAAGGAAAAAGAGGATAGAACAAGCTACATAAGTTACAAGATGTATTTTTCTACTATACTTCCTCTTCATCGATATTTCAATTTTTTGAGTATTTTTCTTTAGTGGGTCATTTATGGGTTATCCTCGAGGGTTTAAGGCCTGTAATTAATGGTTTCTAGGTCATATGTTACATGCTATCTTAGAAAATGGTTTGCACAGCTAAGTAGTTGTTCAAGCCCTTGGTTTCAATTTTGAAACTCGGCTCTGATACCCTATGTAGACCTTGGTTATTTTTAGGACTCAAACTAATTAAAATTTTTCTAAAATCTCATACTTTAATGACTAAAATTTAGTTTAGAATTTCTTTCATGATTTTCTTATACTTAGGAATAAACCAGGAATAGACAGTAACGACATAATAATGATAACAACATAATAATATCAGCAACAACAACAGAATAATGATAACATCAATATAATACATACCTCCACCCGCAGGTTGGTTTATCTAGTCCATTTTCTATCTAATGATGTTCTTATTATTTCTTAGATTGAATATTAAATTCTCAGCCAACTGGGAACAACCTCTCTAACTCCCTAGATCTAGGAATCTTTGCAGTTTCCTCGCCCTCGAGCCCAAAATTCCCAGCAACAACAATAACTTGAGAGAGTTCCCCAAAACAATTCTTCCAATTTCCTCCTCTTCCTCTATCTTTCAGAAATTCAAAAATCCTAGAAAAAAAAAAAATGAGATCCCTCTTCCAAGTCCTCCCCTTCTTTCTTATCATCCTCTCTTAAATCCCCCTCATTAATTTCCAACAACCCTATCTCCCCATTAATTCCCCAAAAACCTTATCCCCCCATTAATTACTTCACCCACCTTTTAATAATAAAATAATAAAAGACTCATTAATATATTTTAATAATTAATTAAATTTAAATTAAAAACTATGATAAAATTAATCAATTTGGGTTGTTACATTGTATCCTTAACTTGGGAGACTTTGTAACAAAGGTAGATATTTATGTCATGATCTTAGGATCTTAATACATAGTGATTGGTATGGATTGGTTGGAATCATATGATGTAATACTTAATTGTAAGATGAAACGGTTAAGTTTGATGTATGATTTCGGACAAGTAGAGTGATTGTAGAAAGAAACTAGGGAGTGTCCTTGAGGTTCGTTTCTTTCCTAAAATTGCAGAAGAGTATGCTCAAGGGATGCAGACTATATGAAATCATAGCATTGAATGAAAAGGGAGAGACAAAAGGACTAGAAACCTTCCTATAGTGCAAGAGTTTGCAGACGTGTTTCGAGAAGAATTACCTAGTGTACCACCCAAAAATAGAGTTGGTGTTTACAATAGACTTGAAACCTGGAACTAAATTGATAGCGAGAACGCCTTACCAGATGTCAACGCCTAAATTGCAGGAGTTGAAAATGAAATTGAAAGAATTGTTGGATTGAGATTGATACATCCAAGCATGTCACCATGGGGTGCACCAGTTATTTTCGTGAGAAAGAAGGATGGATCATGGATACTTTGTATTGACTATCGTCAGTTGAACAAAACAACAATAAAAAACCAGTATCTGTTGCCAAGGATAGATGATTTGTTTGATCATATGAAAGGAGTGACAGTGTTTTTGAAGATTAATTTGAGATCGAGATATCACGAGTTACAGATTAAAGAGGAAGGTATCACTAAGGATCCAACGAAAATAGAGGCTATTGTGGAATGTCCAACACCAACAAACATACAAGAAGTGTGTGGTTTTATGGGTTTAGAAGGATATTACCGATGATTTTTCGAAGGATTTTCAAAGATAGAAAATCTGATCACGGAATTGCAGAAGAAGAACAAGAATTTCTTGTGGACTGAGGAATGCGTGGAAGCATTTCAAAGTCTCAAGAAATTGTTGACGACAATGTCGATACTAAAATTCCCCGACATGGACAAGGATTTCTTGGTATGCATGGACTCATCCAAGGAAGGGTTAGGAAGAGTTTTGATGCAAGACGGTCGAGTGATCGCTTACATTTCAAGCAAATTAAGAAAACATGAAGAGAAATACGCAACACGTGAATTGGAGTTATTAGCTATTGTTATGCCTTGAGATTATGGAGACATTATTTGATTGGACAAAAATTCTAATTAAATATAGATCACTGTGGATTGCAACATATTTTTATAGAAAGTGACCTGAACGTGCGACAAAGGCGTTGGTCAAAATTACTTAGCGAATATGATTTTGAAATTACTTACATTAAATGAACTATGAACCGAGTGGTAAATGCGTTGAGTTGGAGACCACACATATTTTCAATATTACCTCTTAAGATGAATCTTCAAGAAAATATTCTAATTTACAAATCCATTATTCACTAGACAGCGATAGATTGTTGAGACTTAATGGAAGAATTTACACACCTCTTAACGAAGAAATAATAAGTTTGATCTTAAGTGAAGCGCATCGAGCAGTATACATGGCTCATCCGGGAGTCATGAAGATAAAGGAAGATCTTAATACTTTATTCTTATGGAAGGGAATGAAAGAATACATATTTAGTTACGTGGAAAGATGTCTAGAATGTCAACAAGTGAAGGTTGAACATAAACATCCATCATGATTGTTACAACCACATGTTATTCCTGAATTGAAATGGGAAGTCATTTCAATGGAATTTATTGTTGGATTGTCACTGACAACAAGCAAACATGATTCGATTTTGTAGTAGTTGAAACTCTCACAAAGAGTGCACACATTATTCCAGTGTGTACGATGTATCAGGAACATGAAATAGCTAGAGTATTTGTTAGCAAGATTATGAGATTACATGGGGTGCAAAAAAGAATCATATACGATTGAGGGTCAATGTTTACAGGATGGTTCAGACTAGTTTCCAAAAGGCTTTGGGAACACAACTAAAATTTAGCACAAATTATCACCCAGAGATAGACGAGAAAACAGAAAGAAAAAATCATATTTTGGAGGATATGTTACGTCTGTATGTAATGGACCAATAGAAAGGTTGGGTAGAATTATTTCCACTACTAGAATGCATACAATAACAACTACCAAAGTACAATTAGGATAACCATGTTTGAGTTTCTTTATGGGAGGCCATGTTAGACGCCATTGAGTTGGGATCGACTTGAGAACAGGGTTCTGGCAGAACCATAAGTTATACAAGAAATGGAAGAACATATGATATCGATAAGCCAAAAGATTAAAGAAGCATAGGATCAACATAAACGTTATGTTGATGCACATCGCATTGACTGCAATTATAAGGTTGGAGACAGAGTCTTCTTGTGGGTAAAATCGCACAAGAGTTCGATCAAGTTTGGAAAGGATGATAAACTCTCTCCTATATTTGTGGGACCTTTTGAAGTAATGGAAAGGAAGGACATGTGGCTTATCGACTAGCCTTTCCTGATTCTTTGAGGTGTATGCACGACTTATTTCATGTATCTATTTTGAGACATTATATTAGTGATCCTTCACATGTTTTTGACATGAGTTCCTTACAAGTGTCGGATGAGGGTTATCTCATGGAGGGGCCAATCCGGATTCTGAACCATCACATTCGACATCTATGGTTTCGAACAGTCGATCAGGTCAAGGTCCAGTGGGAAAATTATAGTCCAGACTCAACTACCTGGGAGGACACATTCGAGATGTGTCAACAATTTCCTTACTTTTTTGATAGATTTAAACATATATCTATGTCATATACATTTATTTACTTACTTTTACTTATACTATACAAACTTTGGGAAGAAGTTTAAAACAAGAGGGGGTGTATGTAACATCTCGCTCTACTGAGCATACTTTTATTGACTTATTCTTTGAGGAAACTTGCTTGCAAATAATCCGGGTATGGAACATTGTGATTTCATTCAGGTTATGGGTTATATATGATGATGTTGAGTTGTTATAGTTGATTTATTATATTGATGTATATATATGTTGATAGGTTCTTTTGACAAGTTTTCCTGAGTGTGCATGACACATGACAGGTTGTGGATGTCGGTGGCATCAAAGGGCTTCCTTGGACTCCAAATTGAGTCACGGAGTAGATTGTATTGTTTGAGTATTTCATTATTATTCACATATGATGTATGACATATTTTAGTATGATTTATGTATATATATTTTTGACATTGTTTTTGTAAATGGATGGATTCTTGATGATGCTTGGTAATCCAACTCACATAAGGAGTAAACGGGCCTTGCACACAAAAACTAGAGATTGAGGGAGAGGTGTGGCAGAACCCCTGTCACTGCCTACTAGCACTCCCATCGTGGCCATAACTGTAGGTGAACGATTACCTAGTTTGGGTGGTCCACGATGTCACGAGGAAAGACTGAGACAGTCGCTCACGAAGATTTCTAAGGGGCACGCAATAAGGTAGAGTCCTTATTCCTTCAAATCCCTTAGTCTCTCATAAGGTCGATTGAATGGATTTTTTACTCCAAGGGGTTGGAAAAACTTCCAAAATAAGTCAACGCGAGTGGCACCCTTAGAGAACGAAGATGTGTCTTGAAGGGCACATCGTGCAATTGAAACTTGAATCAATAAACATAGGTGGCCTAGAAAACATTGGAATGATTAGACCTTCTTGGATTAAAATACTCAATTAAACAATATATTATTAATTATTAAATCCTAACAGAAGTCTAAGTCAAAGTCTAAAATTAAATAAAGGACTATTTGAATTGTGACATGAACTAAAGATTTGAAGGAAATCAAACGTTAGGAAATAGTAAGTAAAAACCTAAAGAATTGATAAAATGCACATGTGTGCATGCAATTATTAAAAATGAATCTTTATTTAGAAATAAATAATAACTTGAGAGAATGGGTTGGGCATAGAATCAAATTTTGAGTCAACCAACCCTAACCTAACTAGAAGAAGACTCCTAATATAACTCTAACTAAAATCTAGTTAGGAGACACCCATTAATTAAGGGATTGGGGAATTAAGAGACAACTAAGAGGAAACGTAGGAACACATGGGGAAATGTGAGGAAAAGTTTCTTTTAAATAAAAATAAAAGATAAATTACTTGTGCAACCTCGGGAGAATGTTATACATGTAGTGGGTGAATGATCCTTTAATTGAATTATTAAAAAATAATGAATTATGCATGAGGGACAGATGTCCATGAGGAATATTTCTATAAAACAAATGACCTAGAAGGGAAGGGGATCAAAATTTTGGGGAACACTGTTATGGTGCCATATTGTTGATCGACTGTCTTTTACTTGTGAGAGTTAGGACTCGAGGCTTGAAAAAGGAGTGGAAGCTCTTCCTTGCGAGGCAATCTTGGAAGATATTGTGTTCTGGGTTTTTTTTTTGGGCCCTTTGTGGATCGAGGGGATAAGGGGGGAGAAGAGTACCCCTAGCATTGGTTGGGAGGTACTGGTGAAGTATCTATGATTAGTAAGTGAAGGAAATAAAGGAGTGAAATACTTGAAGGGAATATTCATTATGCAACTTCCATTGCTCTTGGTATTTTTATATTCTAACTTTATTTTCATTTGATGTCATCAAGAATTAATTCAGAGTTTATATTTTTAAATTACATTTGCTTCAAGCAAATAATATTTACGGTGGTTACATTTTAAACATTTGTTGTAATTCCGGATGTTTTACGAACCCTAAATTGAGCAGCATGATCCTCAATGTAAAGTTGAATTTGTATTGTGTATGATCCATGTTCTTTTAAAATGTGTATCTTCATCCATAAGTGAAGTATGTGAGAGAAGAGTTTTTAGTTGAGGTTATTTCAGAAATTCATCAGTCATTTGTTCGCTGGTAAACCATGGAGTTAGTTCTGAAATTATTTCATGATTTTCTTTGTTGAAATTCATTTAAAATAGAAATAAATTCTAATGATGGGTTCTATGTAGAGAGGCATATTGGATCCGAACTTGTACCATAACTTCCTGTTTAAGTTTATGATATTTCATTTATGTCAAATGATGGATTATCGATGGTTTTGTTTAATCTAAAATTATTGTGTTTCTTATGATTTAAATCCTTGGTTAACCCAAGTTATTAGTAACGAGAAATCCTTGTGCTATAGTATCTTAATTTCAAACTTCGAGATATTGGGATGTCTGTGTGAAGGTCTCCGGACTTATAATTTTTACTTACTTCATTCTTGGGTGTTATCCATTTTCCTTAACAAGTTAGGCATGTGAACAGAGGCTAGAACCTAATTCTAACCAAAGGTTGCTATTCGAAGCTATGGGACTCTAGTGCTTCGAAGGTTCTTAAACTTCTATTTTCATTTTCTCCTGAAGTGTTAACTGACTAAATCTGGTCGTGAAATGAGTTGACCAATCATTGTAGGTTAACCCTACCCCACCTTCTCTTGTAAAAAAATAGTAAACTAATCTAACAGATTACCTTACTCCTTGATTAACGATTGACATATACTTCGAAGTTTGAAACTCCATGAGTTTTATCTCTTTTGCAACAACAACGCTTTTTGCTCTGGAGTGTCGAACTACTGAACCTACAAAGGACCAAGGCTCAAAGATATAACAGTCCTTGATCGGTCGCTAGATCTATATATGACGTTTACTCCATGAGTTTAAAACTTCAAGGTCTTTGTAATCCTTAACATTTACCTCTTAACCTTGTCGGAGAGACAAATTCCGAGTAACTAAGGGATCAACGGTTCCCACACCTCACTCAAATATATGGCCATAAGAAACTATGGGGCTCCGGGCTTCGAAGGTTTATGATGTTGCAAATCTTGTTTCCTCCAAATTTTTGAAGTCTGAACCGATAGATTGGACGACCCTTGTTAAACTTTTAACGACGATGAGGATTAATTCCAAGCTCCGGGAGTTCGGGACTTTTCTCGCCAAACAACTTTCATCCACCACGATGCGTGTAACCAACCTTAACGGTGAGGATTTACTCTGGAATTCAAGATTCCCGGAATTCCTTCACCTTAAACCTAATGACTCTAGTTGTGTCGTAGTAGTAAATTATCGAACCGTAGAAGAACGTAGGATTGTAGATCCAAAAACCTGTGATATTTCTTCATATCTACGATTTTCCTTCACTCTAGGACTTATAAACTTTGGGGTTTTTAAACTCTTAACTATTGCGAACTCAAACTCGCTGAATCGTCTAATTATTACCGATCCAACGGTTAGTATTCACCCACTGATCTACGATGTAGACCACTTCGTAAATTCATACTTCAAGGCTCTCTTAATGTAAATAACTCGGATCTACCAAAGTGACGAAGCCTGAAGGTCTCCGGGTTTTAACGAGTGCACATTGTTTTTCTAATCGGACAATCATGGGGATTTTGATCTCTTCATGATCAAATCCCATCCAATGGTTTTCTTGGAAGGGATGTCAATCTCTTATTTTACTCTCTTGAACCTGCACATGTTGTCCCTTCTAATATATTGTCTCTTATTGTTGAGTGCATGATTTTGTCCTCCCTTGTGTAAGTTCACACTGTCACTCCTGAGCTTCATTATTTCGAGAGTTAAGAACTAGGCCCGACTTGAGAGGGTCTCTGTGCATACCATGTGTTGATATTCCGAATTTTGGGCTCTCAAGGAGCGTATCTACGTACTTCTGGAGTTGGATCTAGATGTGTTGCACTGTGACCCCTAAAAGAGGAACTTCAGGTTCCTTATATATCTTATTAACTAAATCTAGAACATACTTTCATTTGGTGGCAGGTTTGTTTTCTTCACAGTATCGATTGGTTTACAAGGGTAGAGAGTAGGTTTATGGTTTCTACCTTGTGCTAAGATATTTTCTCTATTGTTCTCTCCTCTTCTAAATATTAATGTAGACCAGATTCCTATCTACTAGGTTGTACCCTATAGGGTTCTGACACTTTTTCTAATAAACTTGTGTAAGATTGGATCTTTCTTTTTATCAGGTTGCATTTTGAATACCTATGTTTTACTATTAATTTATGCTTGTTTTTATGGAATTACTTCTGAATCTTTAAATGATTCAGATTATGAATTGTTGAAATAGTAGGCAATGGTGCTATGAATAAGTGACATCATTACCAGATTTTCTGTGTAGAAGAAATTGTAGTTAAGAATGCTAGAATTTATAATTGATTTCTGGATCGATTTAAGTTACGGGAATTAGATACTTCCTTGTTCCTTAGAACATTCACCAGTCTTGAGACCTTAAATGGTCAAAATCAATCGGATGAATCCTAGACTTGAGCTTTGATTATGTGTCTTGGAGGTCCTAACCTTGCAGGATAGGTTGGGTGGGTAGTTTATAAGTTATACTATGTGATGTGGCATATCCTTCATGCAATTAGTGATATCAAATCTAGTTTTTCATTTAATGGAAGAAATAGAATGTGTATTTTTGACGTATGATACTATCATGTTCCACTTGTTCATTGATTTTATTGAGGTTTCAAAAAAAAAAAATTCTCTTATGGTTTCTCAAAGTACTTTTGTGTCGTAACAGATGGGTTGTTACAAGGTACTATAAGCTATTTCTAATATTGATCCCATATAAGGTGTTGGTGTCGATGGGACAAGATTTGTTGGAAGGAGGGCCTTAAGGAATCCCACATCATCCAACTCGAGCATAGAAAAAAATGATTTGAAGAACCATAGATGAAACATTTGCACTATCAAGTAGGAATTTATTTTGAAAAAGGAAGGGAATAGTGAGGTAATGTGACATGCAAGTGAGCTAAGAGACTTTATTAATGGGTTAGGGGTTGATGAAGAAAGAAAGCATGATATGCTTGTGAAGGGAAAATGGGTTGAAACCATGAATTGGTATTAGTATTAATATGAAAATCTTAATATTGGGTACATAAGTAAATGGAAGTTATAACTTCAACATAGGTGGATTGTTAAGATTGTAAGAGGGGAAATAAATGAGCATGCGGTGACATAATGGGCTTCCAGAAGGCTTCATTTGATAGCAATATCATGGTGGATGTGACTGGGAATGATATGGACATGATACTTCTCTACACTTGGTATTATTTTGATGTGGATGTTTGGATGTCATACCCTTCTCCAACAATTTGGTCTTGAAAATCACTTGTGCATAGATTGACCTTCTTGAATCTCCCAGGACCTACAAAACCTAGCACTTTCCTGCAATAAAACATGAGATCACGAAAGAAGAGAGGTGTGTGGGATGTCTTCGTCCATAAAATATGAAAAACAATTGAAAAGTAGTGCTTATGAAATAAATCTAAGGAATATAAATAAAACAAAATGCACCTTTTGCTTGTTGAGGATTGTTGGCCAACTAGACTACCCACTGGTATTTGGGTGATAATTTATTCATTTGATATCCAATTTTAGTGATTCCAAATCCAAATAGAAGTATATTTAGAGGGATATCTCTAGTAGAAATAGGTTTTTTTAATTCCATGATACTATATGCCAAAACGTCTTATGAATTACCTACTTGTTATAGTTGTTTTTGAATTTCCGCTTAGACCAATAATCATTATTTTAATCATAAAGTTTTCGTTAAAGGTTGGATTGAAGAAATTCCGCTTAGAGATTAAATTAGATTCATGTAGTTATCTAAAATAGAAACATTTTTAATACAATAAGATTTGATGGATCTAATATGAAAAGGGACAACTTAGGAAACATAGTTTTAGGAATGCATATTTTAGGATAATCAATCATTATTTTGTGCATAACTTTCTCGTATGATATCGAAATTGAGTGATTAAAACTGTGTTGTAAATTTGATTCATAGAACAATACACCATAGGAAAGGGTTTTAAATATATATTTGTCTAGGCATCCAAAAAGTGCATGTCCTAACTACGTTCATGAGTGGCCTACTCTACATCTAGTCAATGTTTCGATCATAAATTTTTTGTTTGAGATCCAAATCGAGTGACTCAAATTGGGTTATAAGATAGATTCCAATAGATATATCCCCTAGAAATAGGTTTGAAAAAGTCTCAATTTTATCCCCTCAAATCATGATTGTCCTGACTTTGTTTTTAAAAGGTCTCCAATGTCAATTTGCTACAAAAATATAAAAAATGACCATTTTTCTACTAAAATGTGACCTAGGTACATAGATTATTTTAGGAGATAAATTTATCAAATGGGATAATTTTCCGTTGTTTTCCAAAAAAAAACAGATTCACCAATTTCCATTTTTTTCTAAAAACAATTTTCCCAAATTCCATAAAATAAAATGTTTTTACCTTACAAATCGCCAAAATTTTATAGAAACTATATAAAATCTTTAGAAATTTGAATATTTTTACAAAAGTATTGCCAAACATTTTACATTTTGCATATTAAGGGCTAGTAAGATTAGCCCAAGTTTCTACATTTTAATATAAATTTCCATCCTTAAAAGTATCCATGCCTAGGTACGTGGGATTCTTGGTGAGTGTGTATATGATGATGTTATTAGTTTATCCCTCGAAAAATATCCAATACCCATATTATAAATATTAAACATAGATTTTAGAAAACTTATGCTGTGTTGATGAATTTGTAACAAATCATCACTCTATTATGCAAATTTGGAAAACAATTGTGTTTACAAATAAGATGAATTACAATTTATTTTCCTTTGGAAATATCTTATCCTTCCTTGAAATCCTCCTCCAAATACTTCCCTTCTACTTGTATATCTTCCTACCAATGTGTTAGTGGATGGAGTGGTTCTTACTGCACCACGAGTGAAAAATATTGAAATGATTTATCAAAATATATATATAATTCTATTTAACAACCTAAATCTAACTCTACTATCTCTAGCCCTATTCATGCAACACTAACATATCTTTATAACTAGTTGAAACAACAAACTCACCAAAGTGTATGTCTCAAGATAGAACCTCTTCAAAAATTCTGAAGTAAAGGTGCCTTTGTGTCTTACTGTTCACCATCCCACTAGATCTAGAATGCTAGTACTTTAAAGAAATAAATAACATGTAACAAAACTATACAATTTAAAATATGTAAGAAAAATTATCCATATAAGTGCCAATCCCTTGTAGCATCTCCCCAACAAGGACGTAAAAATGTCGATCTAATTAATTAACTTAATTATTGAGCATTAAAGCATCAATTTGGGGGTGTAAGATTACAAATACCAACATTGTATGTATGGGGAGTAGGACAATAATGACTATCTAATCTATGAAAAATAACACTCTTAATTGAAGGAAATGAAACTATATTTCTAGCAAACCACAAGAAACTTGTTCATTGGGAAGAAAAACAAAAAAATGCTCCGCTAGCACAGGATGCAAAAATTCATTCAAGCACTTCTTGAATGTTCATGTATGCAATTCTTAGAGAAAATATTGTTCCCACCTTCAAGTGACATTATTCTTGTAATTGCAAAAACAAATAGAGATATAAAAGATTTATGAAATACTAACCTATTTACACATTGGCAATTGCAAAAAGAAAAGGAGATGATCTTCACTAGGTAACAATGTAGAGTTTACAAGGGAATAGGTTATGTTTCTTTCACTGTGAGGTACACAATGTTGGAATAACATAATCAAACTCAATGTTATCGTTCAACCCCCATTGAGATCTGTGTCCACTTAAAACAACTCAATCATGAAACTAAAAGAAAGATAGAGGAAAGAAGAGAGGATCGATCCAAACACCCTGCAAACAATAATTTAAAAACTAGAGGACATTGGCATTAATAAATCTCCAAGATATAATTGTTGTATATCGAAACCAAAAAACACAAATGTTGTATATGAACAATGTTTTGATAAAAAGAGAAAACAAACTTGCATAAAATAAACACACTTGCATAAAATGAAATAAAAGACCACCATGATCCATTTGGAGTGAGCTCAATTCTCCGAAGAAAATGGTAATTAACTAAGATACAACATCATAAACTATATCAAATTGTAAAATACAATGAAACTATAAACTTACAATCCATATGGAAGAAATTCTCAAGATGTTTTATTCACTCCATCATAAGTTGGACATATGCTCCAAGAGTCCTCCCTTCTAAATGGAGGCACTCTTATTTACACATAATTTGATTTGAGTATAAGATAAGCACTAATTAATTTAGATCCACAATTATTTCATGTGGTTACAACCTATTTTCTAATAATTAGAAGACAATTATCTCTACAAATCCTCTCACGAATCTCTAATATATTTAATAAGAAATATTATCAAAACTTCCATGATTCTTCTCCATAAAATATGCTTTGAGTGATTATCCCAAATCTTCCTCAAATATTCAATAGTTGAGGATGAAATTCGAATTTGAGGCTATGTGGTGAAAATAAGCATTGTTGGAAACTCTAATATACCTATAAACATCACCAAACTAACCCAACTTTCAAGGTTAAGTGAGAACAAGTTATTTTTCTAATATTTAATCATAAATTCACTCAAAATACTAAAATAAATGCATTGGAAAACATATTGAACCTTAACCGACATAAAGCATGAAAATGGACTTAATATAAGGTTACAAGAATCAAGAAATGGTTAAAAGTCAAGGAAAATGATGTGAAATAATGATAAAAAGGAAGACAATTTGGTGACTCAACAGAAAGAATTTGGAAGGAAGTATGGATTGAAACACAAAAGAATAAACCCTCAACCAATATGGATGCAATCACCTATTGGCATGTTTTACAAGAAAGCGTGTGCTTTTCATTGATGGAAATAACAACAATGTTGATGTTTTATAGGAAAATCATAAGCTCAGGAGGAGAAGTGAACAATATGTAGAAACAAGAAAGCTCAAAAGAGATAGCAGTTTCCAGAATTGCAGACAAGGTCCAAGAGACGGATTTGCAGGAGGAGAAAAGGTCGAGACCCGTGAACACTTAGAAAATATTCTAAGTCGAAGAGATCATAAGCTCACGAGGAAGAGCGACAATGGTCATTGGATCACTGATCCAAAAGACCAACAACCATTATATCCAGTGGATTTACGAGGAGGTTAACATTCGGGGAATCTCACTTCGGAAGAATTGGCAACTTCAAAGTTGAATTACCTGAAGCTCAAAATCCGAAATGAATGTGGAAAATCGGATCTGGAGAAAATGCGATGACTGTCAAATTGAATTAGTGGAAGGACAGGATAAGCAAGGGCTGAGATTTGAGATCACAATCACCTGAATACCCGTCGATCGTTGGATCGAATTAATTGAAGGGTAAGTTAAATTGGGCTAAAGAGTTGAGAATTTGATTATCCGAATACCCGTCAGTTGTCAGATCAAATGCGAATTTACGTCAGTCGTTGGATCATTCTAAGTGGAAGGAAAAGATAAGCTAGAAGAGATGCATCACAAACAGATTCGGTCATTGATCTAAGATCATGATCCAATGAACGTCATTCATTTTGGGTATAAATATGTGAGGAGCTTACTCTCCGGAAAAAATCTCACTTCAAGACATCAGTTTGAGATTTGAAATCTCTGAAGTCTAGAGACTCGGAGAGCCGAAATACATTCTTGACCGTCGGATCATCCTAAGAAGATCGCAACCGCCAGATCATTATAAAGTGGAAGGACAGGATAAGTTGGGTAAAGGGTGTGCTAATCTCAGCGGTCGAGAATTGGGAACTCAAATCTACAGTCGACAGGGCATATCGAACCCCCCAAGCTTTCTGCCTTTAACCGGGGGGGTCTAAGTTGGTGGTATTTTCCTTGTGGGACCCTCATATGTGTCACCTTTATTTTAACTCGGACCCCCCTCGCTCATTACCACTTACCGCCTGACCCCCCCTCTGAGTAAACCGCCAAACCACTCATACATACCACCTTCATGCTCTGACATCACACTCCACTACCCGCTACATGTCACACTCCACTACCGTGCTTTGCCTCCACATTCCACTAAACTGCCTAAATGTCTCACCCATGTTAGCAGACCACCTCAGCAAGGACATGTGGTAGACCACGCCAACAAGAGCATAAGTCTTATGATATTAAATATCACTTCGGGTGTATTCTTAATCGTTGATCATAGTACAGTGAAAGGATAGTGTAATTTTGAGAAGTTCAAATTGCGAAGTTCCAAAGGGTGAAGTTCTGACAGCCGTCCATATCAATGTTTGATTAAGTCCTAGATGTTGGATTGAACAATGAAAGGATGAGTGTAATGATCAAATCTTACCATTGATTTGTTTCCCTGAAATAAACCGTCCGATCTGATCCGTTTGTTTCAGGATCACCATCAATATCGTAAGATCGACGGTCTTGTCGCATTGCGGGGCCAAAACATGCTCGGGTCTTAATTTTTCATGAGCGGTCCGTAAACGAAAAAAAGGTTTTGGAGAAAGGATGTGTGGAGGCTCGTAGTGAAATGCGGGGTGAAAAGTCGGTTTCCCTCAAACTGCCTATGGACGCACCCGCAATCGCGTGGTCACATGAATTTCATATCCCAAGTTCATATCGTGAAAAATAGCTAGCACTCACTAGACCGAGATCGAGAAGCGCCTTTTGAATAGGCGATTGGATCACCGCCAGTGTTCATGTGAAGGAAGGGGATTATAATCCAAAGAAGCCAAAGACGACTCGTTGTAACTGATAGAGAAGATGAAGAGTTTCGACTGCTAAAGAAGCCAAGGAATCTCAGGATAATGCCCACTGATGCTGAACATATTGAGCATAACTGACAGAGAATTTGAAGAGCTTTAGGGTGATCACCAGAGGAACTAAAGAGTCTCGAGGTAACTACCAGCAGGATGAAGGCTCATCATAGAGACAATTGATAGATGGAAAAGCATCGAAGACTGTAACTTCCAGAGAAGCCAAAGAATGTCAGGATAACAGACACTGATGAAGAACAGACTCAACATGATCGCCAGAAAGAACGGAGAGTGAGGTGTATGATCTAGCAGAGGACTTGGCATGATAAATGTGTGTAGAACCGAGAAGAGATGGTTTCTTCTATTGATACTTATTCATGCAGGTAGAAGCATGGTGTGTGCAGAAGATGAAACGCACAAAAGAGGCATAGCACATAGAATGGAAATAATACACAGAGCATAAAGCATATAAGAAATACATAGAACAAATGCATATCTAAGAGAGGAAGAGAAAGAAGAGGTGCGCATACAGAGACAGAGAAGAAGATCAGGAAGCTCAAGAATATATGAGAAGGAAGACACTGATGTAGGCAGAGAAGAGAAGTATAGAAGAACAATGATGAGACTGGCAAGCCCTTTGACAAACAATGTATCATTGTAATAAGTTTCAGTATTGAATTTTTTATAATCAGGGTGGTAGGGTGGTGCTAGGGAGGATTGTTGTCCTCAGAGTTTCAAGTGGGTGCTTGAACACAGGGAGTTGTAGCTTCCATCTGGTTGTAGCCAGAAAAACCAGGGTGGTAGGGTGGTGCAAGGGAGAACTATTGTTTTCTATTATACAGGTTGGTGCATGTGTAACTGGAAGTTGGTGCTTCCATCCATTTGGTGCTGGAACACTCAGGAAGTTGGTGCTTCAATCCAGTTGGTACTGGAACACTCAGGGAGTTGGTGCTTCCTTCTAGTAGGTGCTAGAGAAACTAAAGAGTTGGTTCTCTCAACAAGTTTCTTCTTGTAAAGCATAGGTGGTAACCTCAAAAGGAGTTGGTGCTCATAAGAATGATAATGTACAGAAAATAAAGATTACTTATCATATTAAGAAGAAGAGGTTTTTTCCTTTATGGTTTTCCTCAGGAAATATCTGTCTCTGTATATTTCATGTGTATGATTG
>ML799245.1:234670-249407 GCA_009831015.1 Picea engelmannii
GTCCAACAATTGGTATCAGAGTGGGTTCCTTTTATTTAAAGGTAGATCAGTAACCTTAAACATGACAAGTCATGAAGGAACTTCAACCAATAATCCCCCCATGTTCAATGGAAAAAACTTTGGCTTCTGGCCGAAAGTTAGGATGAGAACCTACATAATGGATTTAGGTGCAGATTTCTGGGATGTGGTAGAGAATGGTTATGTAAAGCCAGTTGTACTAGATAATAAGGATGGCAAGCTAGAATTAAGCTTCAATGCTAAGGCTATGAATGCTATTCTGAGTGGGCTTTCAGAAGAAGAATTTGTAAAAGTTATGAACTTAGAATCTGCCAAAGAAATGTGGGACAAACTCATTAGCAGTTATGAAGGTAATGAGAAGGTAAAGGATGCCAAGCTTCAAACCTACAGATTATAGTTTGAACAACTAAAGATGAATGAGGATGAAATAGTTAATAATTTTTTCTTAAGAGTTGAGGATATTGTGAATGCCATGAAGGCTCTTGGTGAGAATAGTGAAGACTTATTTTTAGTTCAGAAGATTTTAAGATCTCTACCAAATAGATTTAATCCAAAAGTTTCTGAAATATAAGAAATGAATGATCTTAATACTTTTTCTATTGATCAACTTCTAGGATCTCTAACTGCTTATGAAATGAGGATTAGTAAGGATAAACCCACTTGTAGAGAAGAATCATTTAAAGAATATAAGAATGAGGATTCTAAGCCTAATGAAATTGAAGAAAAATTTGTGAGAAGACTAAATAAAGGATCAGGAAAGTACCAAGGCAAGTTTCTCTTCAAATTTTTTAACTGTGGAAAGATAGGTCATTTTACATCTAAGTGTCCACACAAAAATAAGGACCAAAACTTTGAAGGTGAAGAGAAGTACAAATCCAAGAGATTTCGTAAAAAGAAAAGTTTATATGTAAACAATGATGACTGCTCACGAGACACAGATAGTGATTCCTTTTGTGAATTAATGAAAATGATGAAGAAGTTGTGGTTGAATTGGAAGGAGAACTGATCAGTTCCCTAGAAAAAATTTCTGGACTCGAATTTAAGAAGAAGAAAAAAACAATTGCTGATACAGTTCGAGAAAGACAGTAAAAAACCTGATGAAGACTTTGCCCTGCTAAAAGTGGAATTAGAAGAGGAAAATAAAATAGAGGACATTCTGAAACAACAATTATCATAGAATAAGGCAAGATGTGAAGCCTTGGAAGAAGATGTAGTAAAAACTAGGAAAGAGATGGAGAAGTTTAAAGAATTGTATCTCCAAAATCTTCCAAGCATTAAAGCCTGAGCATAATTAAATGACATTTTGAGCAAACAAAGATCTCATTTGTTGAATATTGGTTTAGTCTATGTAAGTGGTTCAAGAAACAAACAACTAGAAATCAAAGAGCCAGTAAAGATGATCAAGTTCCAAGTCAGCAAACAATCAGACCATGTGAGTACTCCGCCACCAAAAAATGATAAGATGAGCCTTGATAAAAACCAAAGATATCATAAGATGGAGAAACAAATGCCAAGAACAAGGCCATCCTTTAGGTACCAAAATTTCTTCCATGGTTACTATTTTTACTTCTCTATTTTTGGTCATAATATTGAAAATTGTCAAATTAAGTTTAGAGACATGCAACTGAGGAGATCAAGAAATAAGCAATCTTTACAACATAGAACTAAATGGTCAATGAGTAGACAAAGTTGCACCAATCACTTTGACCTATTGAACAATGAGCTCGAATGATATAACTGTCATAACTTCAGGCACAAAGCTGCAAACTTCCATATGAAGAATTACAAAGCAGATCCAATGATAAAACCGTTAGCCATAAATGTGAGCACCTGGAAAAATAAAGATAGTGAAAAATGTAGTCTTGTACTTTCAACACAAAAACAAAAAGACCCATGGTATATAGATAGTGGATGTTCCAAGAACATGACTAGAGACAAGGATAAGTTATTGTCTATTAGTAAAAGAAAAACAGGAAATGTGACCTTTGAAAATGGTGTACCAGGTAAAATCAAGGATGAAGGGATGGTGAGTTTGATTAATCGTAAGGAAAAGCCCAGGATGTTCTACTTGTAGATGGGATAAAACATAATTTTCCCAGTGTAATTCAAATGTGTGTCAGAGGATGTGAAGTGGTGTTCACTTCCAAATAATGTAAGATAAATTCTATAAACTCAAGACAAGTGGTAGCTAATGGCACAAGGACAGATAATAATGTATATGTGAGGAAATAAGATACATAAGAGTTTCATCTAAGGAAACATGATGAAATTTGGTTATTGCATAGGAGACTTGGACATCTAAACTTTGACCACTTAATCAAGCTCAAAAGTTTTGAGGAAGTAAAAGATCTTCCAAGAATATCAAAGCCACAAGATTCTGTGTGTAAACCCTGCCAAGTAGGAAAGCTAACCAGGACATAGTTTAAATCCAATAGCTCTACTTCAATAGAGAAAACACTCTAATTAGTTCATATGGATTTATGTGGACAATCAAGACAAGAAGGCACAGGGAAGGAAAAATACTTCATGCTAATCATTGATGATTACTCTAGACTCACTTAGGTTGCTTTTATTAAAGAAAAAGATTAAGCATTTGAGAAATTTAAAATATTTAAGGATTTAACTAAGAATCAAACAGGCAACAGATTAAAGTTTGTAAGATCAGACATAGGAGGAGAATTTATGTCAAGTGATTTCAAGAAATTTTGTGATAAACATGGGATCAAAAGAGAATACACAATCCCATGAACTCCACAACAAAATGGAGTAGTTGAGAGGAAAAACAAAACAGTTCATCAAATGGCCAGGTCAATGATGAATGAGAAGAACATTGGTCAAACCTACTGGGTAGAAGCAATACACACAATAATCCATATTCTTAACAAATATCATCTCAGACCACACAGTGACAAGACACCTTATGAACTATGGTATGGAAGACCTGCTTCAATCAAACACTTCAAAGTCTTTGGGAGTAAGTGCTACATAAAGAATAATAATGAAAACCTTGGAAAGTATGATGAAAGGGATGATGAAGGCATCCTCTTAGGGTATGCTACAAACAAAAAAAAATACAGATGTTATAATAAGAGGTTGCATAAATTGGTTGATTGTATTGACATAAAGTTGATGAAGGAATCCCAATAAGAGAGGTGAGCAATATTGAATCAACCACAAACGATATAGGTGAAGATGAAGATGAACAGGTTCAAGGATAAGAAAAAGAAGACTCTAAGTCAGATGAAGATACAAACACTCAGGCAGACTCAAATCAATAGACATCATCAAATCCTTCCTCCAGAATTACTCAAAAGAATCATCCTGCAAGTCAGATAATTGGTGAGAAAGACAAAGGTGTACAAATGAGGAGAAGGATAATCAAAGACACCAAGAAATCACATATAGCCTTCATATCCATATTATTAATTAAATTAAAATACCCACCCTAACCTTTATCACCATCATTAAGTTAAAATAACCTTCGCTACTTATAATCAAGCTATATATTTATCAATTTTGAGTGATAAAATATAATCAAGTGAATTAAAAAATAACTCAACTCCAATACAAATATGGTTAAAAATTATTAACCAAGGAAAACCCGAAAAGATCCAAAACAACATCAAATCTAGGTCGCCAACCTCAAAATTATATGTTTTAACAAATAAGGGTATACGAATCCTTCGTCTCCTCTTATGGAAGTCCTATCTCTGCATATATATATATATATATAAGTTGTGAAGTGTCATTGTTGTACCTCACAAAACATTAATGTGTACTTTCTACGGTGTAATATCCCTCGGCCGAACCCAAATGTAAATATAAACCAAGTATATTTAAGCTAGTGAGTTGTTTAGACATCATTTTTGTAATACACATTTCATGGCATGGTGCGCACATATACTGTGCAGTAAAGGGATGTAATGTACACATTTATGAATACCACGCACAGTAACTAAGGTGCGTGCAACCTTAAAGACAGAGGATACAATGCGCAGTAACAAAGTGCGCGCGATATTAAGGTCAGTGAACCTTTGTGTATGTAATATGCATTATAGGCTGGTGAGCCAGTATTAAAATCCGGAATGCTTATGTCTTGGAATTAGGCCAACGCACCTAGATGATTAATCCTAGAGAACCTACTTTGTACATGACTCGTGATTAATATAAAATACATCACTGCGCGCAGATCGACCATGATAAAAGAGATGGAGGACTGAACTTCACCAGTTAGGGAAAGGGAGGGCCAAAAGTCAAGGGAATATTATATTAATATTTCCTAAAACATAAAGTATGGATAATTAGTTTATCCTAAGTTCTAAAGTTTGGGACAAATGGACAAAAGTAACTTCCAATATGACAAGCGTCAAGTTGGGGACATGCATTCATATCGTGGGGAAACTTAGCTCAAGGGGATTTTTACACAGAGATTTACGAACAGAAAAGGGGGGGGGGGAACCAACAGGCATAGGATGATTTCTTTTGACAGAGAGTTCACAGTGATTCCAAAACACACTCAGTTATCCAGTCAATGACTCCATGACCATTTTCACTCATACATTATGTTATCCTTAAGACATCTATGTCATTTTTCTTAAACTTGTTTCCTCATCCTTTTTGGTTGGTGTACCTACAACACTCTGAGACTTCTGGTTTAGCCTATTGCTGAAGCCCTGGAAGGGAAGTGGGGCAACTGAGGGATTGTTGAGCAGAGAAGGGGCACACTTCCTTGGGTGGGACAGGCATGTGGGGAATGAGAGGTTGTAGGTTGTTAGTTGAGTGGAAACCTGAGACGGAGTCTTTCCTTTTGTCCACAAGCCTTAGCCTGGATAGGAATCCATTTACCCTGAGTGGAATTCGGTCCCAGCTCGGGGGTGATTCACTGTTGAGAATGATGAACAGTCTAGTCTATGGCTGGGAGGTTCGTGGATGGTCTGTAAGTAGTTGGTGATGGTATTTCTAAGATAAGTACCAATTGTGTAATATATGGATATGTTGTTTTGTTATTTACATGCCTATGTTACATATGTGACTATCATTGCTTATGTGCTTATGGGTAATTTCCTGTAAATGATGCATATCGGTAATTACTGTTATTTTAATATAAAAGTCGTATGTTACAGAAAGTAATTGTTTGTCATGTTTAGATGTAAAGCTTCCATGAGCGTGTTGTATGTATATGTTTTAGTTGCATGCAGTCTAAAGAGTAAATTTAGGTGGCATTGCTTAGTTGACTACTGGGAATGCTACTGTATGTTCCATAGTATGGGAACAAAAGTGTTCCCTAGAGAAGCATGGCTGACCTAATGGATGGGAATGTTACCGACTGGTGTCAGAGCATGAGTGGTTTCTCTGGAGTGGCATACCCTGGCCTCAGGATGGTCGGGGGGGGATCGTTACAGTATGGTATCAGAGCCTCGATTCAACACTGAGCTTGGATGGACCAGAAGGGTGTAATTGAAGTGAATATTCACAGAAACGTAACTTCGAAGTGACCAGAATTAGAGTCATAAAGTGTCCTTGGAAAAGGTTGGTGTACTGGCACGCGTGGTAAATTTGGTACCACGCGGGAAACCGTGGCGTGCTAGTGTGCATGGTGAATTGTGGCACCGCGTGAAAGATTATTACGTGTAGATGCATGCGCTAAAATTATCCTTGCGCGGTAAGCACACACATAGTAAGGTGCACATGGGGTGCGCAAGTATTTCTTAACACAGAGGAGATTTGTTGGTACGTGCATAAGTATGAGTATAAGTTGTTTCACGACGGTGTATTTAGTAGTATGCGTAGATATTTGAGCACGAAGGAGTATGTTAAACTTAACATGGTGCATGCATAGGATGAAAATTCATGTCGAATATCGGTGCGCAGTATTGAAACTATGCGCAGTGGATATTGGTGCACAACGCTAGAATAGTGCGCGTAAGTATTCGGTACGACGAAGAAGAAATGCATAGTAGATTTAGGTGCGTGGAGAGGCATTTACCTTGTAATATTTCTATGCACGATAATATAAATGAACAGGCCGAGTTAATGTGCGCGAAGTCGCTTGGAAGGTGAGGAGTCTGAGTTTAAATTGCATAATAATAAAAGAAAAATAAACACATAACCGCATTGAAGCATTAATTTTGAATTTAATTTCTTTCGATTTAGACAGATGAAAATAAAATATAAGATTACAAGAAAAACTATTATAAAAGAAAACAAGAGTCATAAAATCACCAAATAGAAATTGTAATAAAACAATTTAAAAGTCTATTTATGTATTTATATAATCATATTAATCACAAAATTACAAAAGGGTGATGACAACAGTTACCCTGTTGCAAAAAGGGTCATTGAAGAACAAGCCTATCATCTCTGGTACTCTTTACCTCCGCTATTGGTTGTTCAAAATTCACTGAGACATGCTTATTTTATTTGAAGACTTACTTCAGCTTAGCGATCTCCACCTTTAAAGAGGAGTCTAACCAGGCCGGTTAATTTTCTCCAACACTTTCGGTCGCTTTAATCGTAGATTCCTCCTTCTTATGCCTCTTACTCCTTTTCTTCTTACCAGCTAGCATGTTGATGACTAAATCATTTATAGTGGGATTTGTTCTGACCTCTAATCGCGAGTCTATAACCGACTCTATGTGGAACTTAGTTTCTAGAAGGTGCATGAGGACCCTTTCCTCCTTATTCACAGGAAAACCTAACATGTTTCTCGAATAACCAATCTCACTCAACTTAGCTTTGTCCATGTATCTCAGGTTGGGGATACCAAAATGTGTCTTTACAGAGAGCAGGAATTTGAGCATCTTGAAGATTACTACGGTTATGGATACGCAAATATCTTCATACTTGGGGAGTGGTAATTATAGAACTCCATTTATGAAGCACAGATGGATTATGTACAAGGAGCGTTGGGTTGCCATGCTCGACCAATCCATTTTGAATGAGTATCTTTTGAGTTCATTACATGGAGGCATTTAGCTAACTTCACATGGCTGCAAAGTACCGAACGAATGGAGCAGGGTGATCTGACTAGCTATCTCCCACTCCATGAGTGGTGGATTTGACATGTTGAGACACGTGATACCGCATCTTGGCGAAAGTGGTTTCGACAATACCACCTTCTTGCACAAGTGTATCTCGGAAGAGACTGTACGTCAACGTTCTCAAGAATTGGGTCTTATCTAGAATTGTCGTGGTGATAACACCAGGAAATCGAGAGTGATAATGTTGATGTGTATGTCGAATCAAAATGGTGCATATTCTCATGAATTGTTGATTGGTTAGTCTGATTAGCTTCGATGGCTGCACATTTTGTAGAATTAACAACAACTCAGTCAGGTCAGGCCAGTGAAAATTCCGTAGGAATGGAAGAGGCACAGGGGAATTACAGTCATCTAGAGAAGAGCAGAGGAATGGATTTCCATTTGGGCATGGAGAAACGAACTCCAACGGACATGGAGAAGAAAGGAATGAAGATATGAATATGGCTGAGACCATTAAGAATTTGCAGAAGGATGTCCAAATCTATAAATATGATAATAAAAGGCTTATGAAAGCTAAAGAGTAGTAGGATGACTTCAACATGAATCTATTGGAAGGTTTGAACAAAATAGAGAAGAAATTGGTTAAGGAGAGTGACTCAAGTAGATCTAAGAGTCACAAATCTTCAGAGGAGAAGAGAGAAGTAAAAAGTCCTAGTAGGCATCACCATCATTCCCATAGGCATTCCCATAAGAGAGTAGGCAATAACTCAAGTCTATCCCCTGTTAGAAGGTATAAGAGATCTGGGGTGGATGAGCTGCGAGGAGAAATGAGCAAAATCAAACCTCCTACATTTGATGGTGAGAACAAGAAGAATGAAGATGTTGAAACATGGTTGCTAGGCATGAGGAAGTATTTTCAATTGCATAATTATTCTTCCCATGTTGAAGGTAGAATCGTTATCTATCAACTCAAAGGAAAGGCCTCCATGTGGTGGGATCAACTTGTGCAAGTACAACACATTGTAGAGAAAAGTGTTACTTGGAGAGAATTCAAGAAGTATTTTGAGAAGAAATACTTGACCAAGAGATACTATGACAATAAAATGAAAGAGTTCTTTGAACTTAAGCTTGGAAGTATGACCATAGATGAATATGAGAGAAGGTTTTTGGAACTGTTGAAGTATGTATCTTTCATTAAGGATGAGACAATCAAGATTCAATGGTACTTAAGTGGATTGACATCGTTCATTAATGACAAAATACAGTATGATGATCCCAAGACATTAGAAGATACCATAAGGAGAGTTAAATGCTTATATGACCAGCTGAAAGAAAGACCATCTTTCCAAAAGGCTTGGGAAGACAATAAGAAATTCAACATGGACCAGAGGAAGAAAGGAGCTAAGCCACCATTCTTCATAAATAATCCACAATGGTAGAAAATGCATAAGGAAACTAGAGTGATTGACACAGGGAGTCAAGGGACAAGATAACCACCTATGCAATGTTGGGGTTGTAAAGGAGACCATAGGTTCAGAGATTGTCCTCACAGAGGCGAAAAAGGTAGGACTATTCACAATGTACAACGAGATGAGACAATAGAGGACATGGGCATAAATGTGCCAAGGATTTATGCAGCCCTAGACAACAAGCAAGTAGAGTATTAGTCCCACATGATTGAAGTGCAAGGTATGATCAACAACCAAACCCTTGCTATTTTAATTGATTCAGGAGCTAGCCATAGTTATATAGACCCAAATATGGTGGAAAGTTTTCATTTACCAAGAAGAAAGCATGGGAAATCCTGGTTGGTGCAACTGGCTACAGGAGCCAGAAGAAAATTTAATGAGATGGTTAAGTCCTTCCTCATAGACATGAATGGACTAAATACCAGGGCATATTTGAACATCTTACCCTTAGGTTCCTATGACTATTTAATTGGGATGGATTGGTTGGACCCACATCATGCTCTATTGGATTGTCATAACAAAGAATTCAATTTCTTGGATGAAGAAGGGAACCAAAGGAAAGTGCATGGAATTCCCAGGGCAACAACCATTAGAGAAATTTCATCATTACAACTAAAGAAATGTTATAGAAGAGGATGTCAAATATTTGCAGCTCATATGGAGGAGACACCTGAAGACAAGGTGCCAAATTTGGAGGATTATCCAGTCCTAAAAGAGTTTGAGGATGTATTCAAGGAAGTACCAGGACTACCCCCAAGGAGAGACATTGATTTCTTTATAGATTTGATGCCTGGAGCAATGCCAGTATCAAAGACTCCTTATAGGATGAGTACACCAGAATTGAAGGAGTTGCAAATACAGCTTGAAGAACTTCTGAAGAAGGGGTATATACGCCCAAGTGTATCACCTTGGGGTGCCCCAGTATTGTTTGTGAAAAATAAAGATGGAACATTAAGATTGTGCATTGACTTCAGACAATTGAATAAAGTGACTATTAAGAACAAATATCCTCTACCAAGGATTGATGACCTCTTCGATCAATTGAAGGATGCAAGGATATTTTCAAGGATAGATCTCAGATCAGGATACCATCAGCTAAGAATTAAAGAATAATATATTCGCAAGACCGCCTTCAGGACAAGGTATGGTCATTATGAGTTCACGGTGGTACCATTTGGATTGTCAAATGCACCAGCTGTTTTCATGTGCTTAATGAATAGTGTTTTTCGAGAGTATTTAGACAATTTTGTCATTGTCTTTATGGATGACATTCTTATATATTCCAAGTCTGAGGAAGAGCATGAACCTCATTTGAGGATGGTGTTGCAAGTATTAAGAGAACATTAGTTGTATGCCAAATTGAGCAAGTGCTCATTTTATTAGAAACAAATTCATTATTTGGGGCATATCATCTCAAAAGATGGGATAGCAATGGACCCTGAGAAGGTAGCAGCCATTAGAGAATGGTCAGCACCAAAGAATGTGAAAGAGGTCAGATATTTCATGGGCCTTGAAGGATACTACAGGAGATTCATTGGAGGATTCTCGAATATAGCACACCCAATCACTTCCTTGCAAAGGAAAGGTATGAAGTTTTAGTGGATGAAGGACTGTGAAAGGAGTTTCCAACATTTGAAACAATTATTGACAAGTTCTCCAATACTAAGGATCACAAACCCAAATGAATATTTCATTGTATGCACAGATGCATGTAATGAAGGACTGGGTGGATTCCTCGGTCAAGATGGATTTGTGATATGTTATGAATCAAGGAAGTTGAAGGAGCATGAAAGAAACTATGCCACTCATGATTTGGAGTTGGAAAACATAGTGCATGCCTTGAGTAAATGGAGACACTACCTCATGGGAAATAGGTTTGAGCTAAGAACAGACCACAATGGTTTGAAATATTTATTTGATCAGCCAAATCTAAATGCTAGACAAAGAAGATGGTTAGAATTTCTAAGAGAATATAACTTTGATATAAAGTATATCAAAGGGAAATAAAATAAAGTGGTAGATGCACTCAGTAGGAGGGTGCATGAACTATGTGCTACAACCATCAACATGTATCAGACTGATGTTAAAAGAAAAATTATGCAGGATGCAAATATAGATCTGCAGTACAAAGAATTGGTAGCAATGCTACAACAAGGTAAGACACCACAAAAGATGGATATTTATAAGTTTGGAGTAGATGGAATACTGCTGCACAAGAACATAATTTTTGTACCAAATGTCCAGGACTTGAAATGTATAATTTTGCATGAGATACATAATGCTCCTTATGCAGGGAACCCTAGATATCAGAAAAGAGTAACAGCAGTCAAGAGCCAATAATTTTGGCCAGGTATGAAGAGAGAAATTTCATAATACATCGTAAGGTGTATGGAATGCCAGAAAGTTAAAATAGAGCATAGGCACCCAACAAGATTGTTGCAACCTTTTCCCATTCTTGAATGGAAGTGGGAAGTGGTGACAATGGATTTTATTATGGGATTGCCTAGAACATGAAAGCTACATGATTTTATTATGGTAGTGGTGGACAATCTTACAAAAGATGCCCGTTTCATTCCACTAAAAACTACTCACAAGGAAGAAGATGTCGTTGATATTTTCATGAAGGAAGTGGCATGATTGCACAGAATTCCTAAACGATTGTGTCTGACAAAGACTCGAAATTCACCTCAAATTTATAGAAAGGATTGTTCAAAGGATTTGGAACGAATCTAAACTTTAGTACAACTTATCATCCCGAGTCTGATGGATAGACAGAAAGAGTGAATAGGGTGATAGAATATATGTTAAGAATGTATGTGATGGGCAAACCATCGAAATGGGAATACTACCTACACTTGGTAGAATTCACTTATAATAATGGGTATCAGGCATCATTGAAAATGAGACCATTTGAAGCACTTTACGACATAATATGCAATACTATAGTAAGATGGGATAATCCATCTGATAGAATGGTAGTCGAGCTAGAGTTGCTCAAGGAGATGGAGGACTAGATGTCAAAAATTAAGCAGAATTTGAAAACTGCCCAAGACAGACAGAAAAGTTATGTTGATAAAAACAAAATCCACAGAGAATTCAAAGTGGGTGATCATGTTTTCCTGAAAGTAAAAACTAACAGGAGTTCTATGAAGTTGGGAAGTTTCACCAAGTTAGCAACCAGATTTTGTGGACCATTTGAAATCCTAGAGATTATTGGTCCAGTTGCTTATATGATTGCATTGCCTGCATCTATGTCTGTTCATAATGTATTCCATGTATCATTTATAAAGAAATATATACCCGATACTAATCATGTTATTGATTGGAATGTTATCCAGGTGGAGCAAGAAGGCACTTTCCAAGTGCATCCGGTGCGCATCCTGGATCGAAAAATCAAACAACTCCGGAATCAAGCCATAGGGCTTGTAAAGGTCCAATGGACCTGGTACAGAGCTAAAGACACTACTAGGGAGCATGAGGATGCAATGCAGACAAAATATCCACATATTTTTGAAGAATTTTGAGAATTTTGTTGTATATGGGTACATGATGCACGGAGGATAGTGCATAAATAAGGGGAGGGGATTGTAATATCCCTCAGTTGAACCCAAATGTAAATATAATCCAAGTATATTTAAGCTAGTGAGTTGTTTAGACATCATTTTTGTAATACGTATTTCATGGCATGGTGCGCGCAGATACTACGCAGTAAAGGGATGTAATGTACACATTTCTGAATATCGTGCGTAGTAACTAAGGTGCACACAACCTTAAAGACAGAGGATACAATGCACAGTAACAAAGTGCGCATGATATTAAGGTCAGTGAACCTTTGTGTATATAATATGCATTATAGGTTGGTGAGCCAATATTATAAGTCGGAATGCTTATGTCTTGGAATTCGGCTAGCGTTGTTGGATTACTGAGAGGGGGGGTGAATCAGTAATAACGTAATTATAATCCTTTTTCTTCAAATGTTATATCAATGTAGAATTATTATCCAATAATGAGTAGTAATAAACAAACAATCACACACATGCACAGTACACCAATGTTTTACGTGGAAACCCAAATCGAGAGAAAACCATGGAATGCTTTTTCTTATATGTCTTGAAGAATTACATTCATTGGAAGCACCAACTTCCTTTGTTTTTAGCTGCAACTGGAAGGAGGCTCCAACCTCCTAGTTTCTCAGGCTACAACCTGAGGGAAGCTCCAACTCCCCAAATCTCTGGCTACAGCCAGAAGGAGGCTACAACCTCCAATGTTCTCCGGATACAACCAGAAGGTGGCTACAACCACCTATCCTTGCCTCGTCCTACCACCCTGAAGTAGAAGTAGAATGATGGAACCACTGTCACACTATCACTGTGAGATATACTGCTATAAACCTGTACCAATAAGTCTGAACCATGAATCAACCTGTACCTCAACCTGTAATCAACCTGTACCATAAACAAGTGCATCAACCATGCACCAACCTGTAATAAACTTGTACCATAAACAAGTGCATCAACCATGCACCAACCTGTAATCAACCTGTACCATAAACAAGTGCATCAACCATGCACAATCATGTAATCAACTTGTACCATAAATAAGTGCATCCAACCATGTAGCAAGTATGTACCAATCATGTGTCAACTACTCATCAACTTTGACTCATCAATATGTACCAACATCATCAACTATACACCTCATGTATGTGCCAACTCATCAACTACTGTCTCAACCATGTACTCACCATGTACCTCAACCAAAAGCCCTCATCAATTTCATCATGAAAATTGGATTTTTAGCTCTGTAATAGACCTGGTGTATCTAACCACATTCCTGCAAACCTTCCTTAACTTTAACAGCAAGAGACTAGCATTTTCATCAAACTTTTCTTTAGTTTCACATGCCTAGTTTTGGATTAGTCAACAACCCTAACTTTAAGTAATCATAACTTTGAACCTATAACCTATAAATCTCTGAAGATGATACAAAAAGTTATTCAGTGTGTTTTATGAAATTCCTCCAAGTGGCACTACTTGGAACCTCTCATAAAAGAAGTTATAGCAAAAATGGCATACCTTGTTGAATTCTGTCTTATTCTAGAGAGCGACCTTGTAGAGTGTTCCCCACACAGAATATTTGATGAAATGATCTGAAACTATTAAAAAAAATACTACAGAATGTAACCTAACCACCACATTTGGTATCACTGAATTTGGATCTTTTATGAAGAAGTTATGACGTTTATACCCGAAACACCTGATTTTGACTAGTTTCAGGACTGGCCACAAACCCTATTTACCACAGAGTGTAACTCCCAAAATAAAACGACCCACAAGTTGAATTTTTAACCACAGATACTTGGATAGGTTTTATCACTTGCATAGAAATTTAAGGATCTGAATCATTATATAAACAAATTTATAGCGAAAATGGTGAGATGACCTGAAAATAACATACCTTATAAAGCACCATCAAAAGAATTTATCCTTCCTTGCATTTCGGCCTTCTTTTCTTCACTTTCCTCATAATTTCGGCTTAGATATCATTTGTAAACCTCAGAAACCTATAGATATTCAATATTCTCAATTGTTATTCAAATGAGAGAGCCTTGCCTCTTATTTATACTCTCCAAGTAGCTTCCTTAAAAACATCTTCTAGGTCACTTGGCCCCACTTTCCTTATTTTAGGGTTGGGTCCACTTCTAATTTCTCCATTAAAATTATTATTGAAATAATTTGTTTTGTATTCACTTTGAATTATAATACATTCATCACTTCACTTTATTATTTACCTTTTAAAATATCTTAAACCACTTTGATTACTTTGACCTTTTGGGGCTTCTAGATTACATATGAGGGTCCTCCAACTTCGTAAGGCCATAAATCTCAAACCATGAGGAGTTATGTGGCGTTCTACATACCACCAGAAATGGCATGACATGTACTATCCATATAGAATATTATTATCTTAAAATATATCATAAATCATACCATTACACATCAAACAAACTTGGGTCCATTACCCAAACCTGGGGTCTCCAACTTCTCATGGCCATAACTCTCTAACCGTGAAGAATTATGTGACATTCCACATACCAACAGAAATGATATGACAAGAACTATCCATCTAGGATATTTTCCCTCACAAATTCACTTTCCTTCATCTCATTATTCCATAATTAAGCATGGGTTCTCTTACTCCACAAAGCGTCTTCCCGTGAGGGATTTCACCATAAGGGGACCACTTTGGAGTTCATCCATATTTACTTCT
>ML799245.1:254698-275895 GCA_009831015.1 Picea engelmannii
TTTTCTTCACTTTCCTTAGAATTTTGGCTTAGATATCATTTTTAAACCTCATACACCTATAGATATTCAATATGCTCAAGTGTGATTCAAATGAGAGAGCCTTGCCTCTTATTTATACTCTCCAAGTAGCTTCCTTAAAAACACCTTCTAGGTCACTTGGCCCCACTTTCCTTATTTTAGGGTTCGGTCCACTTCTAATTTATCCATTAAAATTATTATTGAAATAATTTATTTTGTATTCACTTTGAATTATAATACACTCATCACTTCACTTTATTATTTTCCTTTTAAAATCTCTTAAACCACTTTGATTACTTTGACCTTTTGGGGCTTCTAGATGACATATGAGGGTCCTCCAACTTCGTAAGGCCATAACTCTCAAACCGTGAGGAGTTATGTGACGTTCTACATACCAAAATAAATGGAATGACATGTAATATCCATATAGAATAGTATCATCTTAAAATATATCATAAATCATACCGTTACCCATCAAACAAACTTGGGTCCATTACCCAAATCTGGGGTCTCCAACTTCTCATGGCCATAACTCTCTAACCGTGAGGAATTATGTGAAATTACACATACCAACGAAAATGATATGACAAGAACTATCCATCTAGGATATTTTCCCTCACAAATTCACTTTCCTTCATCTCATTATTCCACAATTAATCATGGGTTCTCTTACTCCACAAAGCGTCTTCCTGTGAGGGATTTTACCATAAGGGCACCACTTTGGAGTTCATCCATATTTACTTCTTATCAACCATGAAAAACAAATAATGAGTCATATTTACATCAAACACTATTGGGTCCATTACCCAAAACTTTGTGCTACAGGTCTTTCTTCAAGGGTTGACATCAATGACAACCAACCTTAATCAACAAGCGCGCCTAGATGATTAAGGCTAGAGCGACTACTTTGTACATGACTCATGATTAATATAAAATACATCATTGCACATAGACCGACCATGATAAAAGATATGGGGGACTGAAATTCACCAGTTAGGGAAAGGGAGGGCCAAAAGTCAAGGGAATATTATATTAATATTTCCTAAAACATAAAGTATGGATAATTAGTTTATCCTAACTTCTAAAGTTGGGGACAAGTGGACAAAAGTAACTTCCGATATGGCAAGTGTCAATTTGGGGACATGCATTCATATCGTGGGGAAACTTAGCTCAAGGGGATTTTTACATAGAGATTTATGAATGGAGAAGGGGGGGGGAACTAGCAGGCAGAGGATGATTTATTTTGACAGAGAGTTCACAGTGATTCCAAAACACAATCAGTTATCCAGTCAATGACTTCATGACCATTTTCACTCATACATTATGGTATCCTTGAGACAACCATGTCATATTTAAGAAACATGTTTCCTCATCCTTTTTGGTTGGTGTACCTAGTTATCTTGGAGTGGGATTGAAGAAGCGGGTTGTCAGGCCCGTGAGCAGTTCTCTGGGAGAGAGAATTGCTAGGGATTGATTTCCATAGGTGCTAAACTACAGCTACAACTCTCTGAGACTTTTGGTCTGGCCTGTTGTTGAAGCCCTGGAAGGGAAGTGGGGCAACCGAAGGACTTTTGAGCAGAGAAGGGGAACACTTCCTTGGGTGGGACAAGCATGTGAGGAATGAGAGGTTGTAGGTTGTTAGTTGAGTGAACACCTGATATGTAGTATTTCTTGTTGTCCATGAGCCTTAGCCTAGATAGGAATCTCTTTACTCTGGGTGGAGTTCAGTCCCAGCTCGGGGGTGATTCACTGTTGAGAGTGATGAACAGTCTAGTCTATGGATGGGAGGTTCATGGACGGTCTGTAAGCAGTTGGTGATGGTCTTTCTAATATAAGTACCAATTATGTAATATATGGATATGTTTTTTTGTTATTTACATGCCTATGTTACATATGTGACTATGATTGCTTGTGTGCTTATGGGTAATTTCATGTATATGATGCATATCGGTAATTACTATTATTTTAATATAAAATTCATATGTTACAGAAAGTAATTGTTTGTCATGTTTAGATGTAAAGCTTCTGCAAGCATGTTGTATGTATATGTTTTAGTTGTATGCAGTCTAAAGAGTAAATTTAGGTGGCATTGCTTAGTTGACTACTGGGTATGCTACTGTATGTTCCATGGTATGGGAAGGAAAGTGTTACCTAGAGTAGAATGGTCATCTTGATGGCTGAGAATGTTACCGAATGGCATCAGAGCATGAGTGGTTTCTATGGAGTGGTGTACCCCAGCCTTAGGATGGTCGGGGGGGGGGATCGTTACATATGGCATCACCGTTGGTGGAGAAATAATTTCAGTTCGACGGTTCTGCCACCGATTTTATTAGCAGATTGTCGAACCTGCAGTCTTTGTTTTTTCATTTAACAAGATGGTTGGAGGCAGCAACAACCGATAGAAAAGAGTTTCCCTATTAGAAAACGGTGAAGTTGCAACTTTTTACTCTTCTTGGGCCAAATATAAAGATGAAAATATATCCCAGTCAGGTAAAGAATTTGAATTACCCAAGTTGAAAAAACTGGTGAATAAAGTGGTCCAACAACAATCGTATTCAATTCAGCAGTACAAGGTAACAAGAGATTGTCTCAAACAACAAACTGAAATGATACAGGAAGACATAGATAGTGTGAGTTGTTTGCTTGAAATCCAAATTCAGAGAGTCGAAGAATCCATTGTTGAAAATGGAAAACCTAACATGCAAATTCAAGCACTGAATAAAAATCTTGGAGAGTTGCAGGAGACAAATGTCAGAGTTGAAGAATCCATTGTTGAAAATGGAAAACCTAACACGTAGATTCGGGAATTGAATAAAAAACTTTGAGAGTTACAGGAGACAAATGCTAAACTAGTGCAAGAAAAGGAAGAGCGGGGAAAGGAGTTTGAATCAGTTCATGCAGAGTTGGCCAAGAAAAATAGAGATTTGGAGGAAAACATCAATGTGTTGTTGAAAGAGAATGAAGAACAAAAAACATGATTGATTCATTGCAAGAAATTTCATAGGAGAACATGTTCCTCGATGAGAAGAACGTTGAACTAGGAAGAAGAAATTTGGTACTATAAGAAAAATAGGTACAACTTAAGGGCAGAGAGTTGGAAATAGATTTCGATTCAGTCACCATGGATCTTGAATCTTGTAGGAAAATTGTAGATGAGAAAGAGGAAAATGGAAAACCTAACACAAAAATTCGGTAACTGAATAAAAAAATTGGAGAGTTACAGGAGACAAATGCTAAACTAGTACAAGAAAAGGAAGAGCCGGGAAACGAGTTTGAATATGTTCATGCAAAGTTGGCCAAGAAAAATAGACAGTTGGATGAAAACATCAATGTGTTTTTGAAATAGAATGAATAACAACGAAACATGATTGAGTCATTGCAAGAAATTTTAGAGGAGAACATGTTCCTCGAGGAAAATAAAATTGAACTGGGAAGAAGAAATTTGGTACTAGAAGAAAAATAGGTACAACTTAAGGGGAAAATAGGGGAGTTGGAAATAGCTTTGGATTCACTCACCATGGATCTTGAATCTTGTAGGAAATTTCCAGATGCAAAAGAGGCTCTATGAATTGGTTTACAATATCATTTTTAAGACCTTGCCAAGGAAAATATGTACCTAGAGGAGTTAAATGACTAGAGGAGAAAAATACACCCAGGGTTTATGAGGCTATATTCCCTAGCGTTTGTTTTCTAATATCCAATGTTGGAAAATGTAGATTTCAAATTCAATATATGTATAGTATCTTCCATTATCAGTACAAAGAGAGCCAATATGTGATTGTTCTTCATTTTGAATACATACATGAAATTGTTTCACTATTTCAACAAGTACACCCAGCATAACCTAGTATAATCATCAATAAAAGTCATGATATATATATTTCCATTAGAACATGTAATAGGAATGGGGAAACACAAATAATAATGTATCAATCCAATTTTTTTGCATGCTTTAGAAGTGGAATCATGAAATGTTTGCTTATTGTGTTTTCTAAGGATACAAGCATCACATTGCTTCAAGTTCCTAGGAAAAATAGGCAACACCATTATTTTTTTACAAATGAAAGTTTTCATAATTAATGTTTCCAAATATAGCATGCCATAAGAGACTTTATGGAAATGTACCTTCATCATAATGATATAGGTATTCATAATTATGTGCATGAGCATATGTCCCTTTCAACATCAATAGTCTTCCATCCTCCACTACGGTGATAACAACCATGTTTTCAGAAGCCTTCCTTATTTCAGATTTTCCACTAGAGATATGGATAGAGTGGACTTGTTGTTGAATGTGCACAAGATATAGAAAGTTCCTTCCTATATCAGGAAGATAGATCACATCATGCAGAATAAAATATGGGAATCTGGACAATTTAAGCCTCATGGTGCCAATTATCAAAGGTTTGAGACTTGATTTATCTGTAAAATAAAATATTCCATCTACATTGTCATTGAGATATTCAAAGAATTATATGCAGAAGGTCATGTGGAATGTTTCACCTGTGTCAAGAAGACATGAATCTCTCCAAGAAGAAAATGAAGTGTTAAAAAAATCTTTAGTTACTCCTATATTGAAATGGGCAACAATATAATGAGTATATTCAAGTGCCTTACCTTTTGCTACATTTGATGTTTTAGCTTTTTCTTCTTTCTGATTCTATTTGTATTTGAACTTATCCCATGATATTTTGCATGTATTTTCTTCATGTGACCCATTCTTTCCACAATGGTCATATTCTCACGGGGATTATGTCTACCCCTTTCCTGTGAATTTTTTCTTTAGCGTACTCTCATATTGCCTTCTCCTCTAGAAGAATCATGTGAATTGTTCTTCCATTTTATGAAAATAGAATGTATTTTCCAATATATCTTTGAAGCTATGAAAGAAATCAAGTATTCCAAAGCAAAAAAGGATGTACAATGAGACTACAATGCTTAAATCAATTGTTTTTGTGTGGTTTCCATGAGAACTGAGTTTTTGAAGGGTGTGGATATAGATCTAGAACCTATGCTTGTAATAGTGTACACAATTAATGAAAATTAGAGAAACATTGAACCATAAGAAGAAAAGTATGTTCAATATTGCACACCACAACTATAGTGGATTATTTGTGGGTATGCCAAGATGGTGAAGATACTTTGGAGGAGTTGGAAGATTTTTCAAGCATAACACTACCATGCATAGTGCATTGTGTATATTATTTTCTAAAAATAAAAACAAAAATTACAATGACTAATTTGGTTGAATTCATAATTGTTGTTTCCTCAACCTAGATATATAATATTTTGTCCATACTCCAAAACCTATACTCTACATAAAGGGTTTTCTTTTATTCCCGCTAAATATGAACAAGAAATACAAAATAGCACAATAGGACTTCCAATTTTTGGCCTTGAAGAAAATAGGGCTTAGCTAGTGTTCTTGCATGGCTAGCAAAGGTGGCACCCCAACAAAGAAATATGTATCTATATGAGGAGAGTTGTTCAAGTACCCATCAAGCAATTTTTATCTCCTCTCTTCTAGGTTACGGGTGCACCAATGCAAATGAACCTTAAGTTTTGCAATACCCTTGGGAAACAACAAGGAACTCATGTTGCAGTAATAGCCGAAGTTGTAGCCTCTCCATATCACATAGTCGAAGACGAAGATGCCAAAGGGTAAACCAATAGAAGGAAGCGACAAGACGAAGTTAGGATGCCAAAGGGTAAACCGGTAGAAGGAAGTGACAAGTTTTGTGTAGGAGGGAAATCAACATAGGATCCCAATGGAATACAATGCATGTTCTTCTCTTTTGTAGGAGTGTGTAAAATTAAAATCCCTGGCAAGGGATTCAACATTCATCTAACTCGTACGGAGGAGAGAAGTTAGTGAAGGGTTCATATTTGTGAGAGGCGAGAAATGGATAGAAAATGCACACAGAGAGAAATTATGAGAGTGGGAGAGTGAGGAAACCTTAATGCCTATGTAGAGATGAGGGGCACAGATGGAAGACTGACGTAGAGGAATATCCATAGATGTTTTTGCACATGGGAGATAGACTCACAAAGGGAATAAACATAGGAATTTCTTCCACGGGGTCTTCACTACGTGAACTTGTGGCATGACACATGCTTTTATGGGATATTAAAGAATTCCCCTAATTTCACAAGAGATTAATAAATGCCTCCAAAAACCCTTTTGTGGATCCCCTCCTAATCCATATTTCCAATAATAAAAACCTATTTTTACTAGATACCCATTTTTGTACCCTCCAATACTTATAAATACCCCCATACTTCACATCCCCCCAATACCTACAATATATTGACCTTATTTTTCACAATTAGAAAACCCCCTTTATGAATGAAACTGGTAAGTTATTGACCAACAAGGTGAATCCCCGATGGTTTTTTCATGCTAGAGGAGGAAATCATCGAGTTAGACCTGCTCTGGTACCATTGTTAAGCCATGTATGGGAAGGGAATGAGTAGCTCCACACTTGAACATTTTTTTATTAACTTACATCGTGCATATATAGAAGAGGAGGTGACCTTTGGTTTCATCTTCCAAGAGGTTCAAATGACTATTCCCATCACCTACGACTCTTCACATTTCTCCTAAATAACATTTATAATGATATTTACAAAATACCATAATTATGAGGAGTAGGCATCCAACACTACGATATAACATATTCATTTGCAAGATGGTAAAGAATACACATATTTACTTTTGTGTCGCCCAAAAATATTTTTTGAACCTCCTTCAAATACACCTTTCCAATTATAAATTCCTCAATTTTTCAATAAGTATCCTAATTAAACATTTTTTTCATGACCTTTTTTTTAACATTAATGGATAAAGGCTTATGTTAAAAGACAGGTCCGAGACAAAGCTAGGAAATTAGAACAAATTACAGTGTTTAGGCCAAGGCCATAGAGCCAAAATATAAAATTGAAAGAATTTTTTCCTAGAGGGATGAGCTTCCCTATTATACCTTATTCCATCTTGGTAGGTGTAATTCCCTCCAAACTATTTGAGAAAATTAACTATATGAAAAAACCTGAAATAATAAGATAATATGAATACAAGATTTCAGGCCCATTGTGGGTTTCTATCAATTGACAGTTGTTTGCTCCACAATCTTCTAGGACCTTGAAATTCTGGTCATTAGGTGTTGTAGCTTGAAGAGTCCCGCCTCTATCTAGTTTTGGTGTGGAGAGTCATTGAGGATGATCGGAAGCCCATGATGGATCTACTATAGGAGAGGTTTTCTAGGACCTTTAAATTCTATTAATTAGGTGTTGTAGATTGAAGAGTCATTCCTCTTGAAAAGTCCTGCCTCTATCTAGTTTTGGTGTCGAGAGTCATTGAGGATTATCAAAAGCCTGAGATGGATCTAATATAGGAGAGGAATCTACAAGAGAATGAGTTTTTTGTTAGGGTACTAACCCACACATAGGTAGAACAATATATTCAGATGTAATAAAGGTCAATATTAATAAGGCCTTGCAATAAAATGGAATAAGTTGAATGTAAGAAGACCTAATAGAAGCTTCTGCTTCTAGAAGGATCTTCCTCTAGATGCTTCTTTTGATATACATATTTAGTATAAATAGGAGTCGAGGGTATGATAACCCTATCTTGGATATTATTGTAATAGATCTCTTCTGAACTCGAGGTATCCCCCTCGAAGAGGCCTGTGAACATTGCTTTTAGAATCAAAGTGTTATTTATGTTGTTATTCTTATATCATTTCAGTGCTATTGTGGTGATTCTTCTGGTTATATTGTTGTTATTCTTCCATTTCTAGCATTTTATTTCTATTCTACATACTTTTTATATCTAGTATATTACAAGTAGTATCAGAGCACTTTCCTTGGAATAAATTATGGGTAAATTTTGTTTCAGGGTAGAGACATATTCTGACGCCTTTAAGACACATAGATCTGTCGTTACGCACATAAAACCGTGGTTGAGGGATTCATACATGCATGAAATACAAGTGGTTCTTAAGCGAACATATGTTGGCCACCCTTGTAACCCATGTTGGTACCCCTTCGAGTGGTAGCGCATTAGACAACACCTGTGTACAGATCAGCCTAGATTTCATGAAGCCCTCTTTAGATAAACCGATCGGCCACCTGACTACTATAGGGCCACCGAGAACAACACTCGGGAAGAAACTCTCTAGTACCTGGGTATTCGAGTAGTACGGCTAAGGGTACGGTATATCCTCCTTAGTTAGTTCTCTGAGATATTGGGTTGAGTACTACTGTTGGACCCCGCACGTATATCAGGGAGCTATATTACATGAAAAACCCTTGTCTGTAGAACCCTTGAATACCTAACCCTTGGGGACAAAAACATAAACAAATTAAAACAGACAAGATCTATTGTCGCGCAACTGTGTTCGCGTTGCCAAGTAACTACAATTTTATTCCCGGTTAATCATTTGGGCATTTCACCATTATTTAAGACCATAAATTTTTTCACAATTATTTGAGACCTATTCCATTGGATTCATCTCTTCGCCCTTATCACATTCATACATATCATTTTTCAGCAAAATGTTTTACCCCACCTGCCCCTTTTCGGTTCCCTTGTCCTCATGGCTCATACCCACAACCAAGACTTGGAAGATCACTTCAATACCTTGCAATATAGTCTCATCGAGACCCAACAAGAAGTGAAACAACTCAGTGCCAATGTTCTCGCCATCAATACAACCATGCAGTCCTTAATGGAGGAAATCAAACAAGACCTGACCACACAGCTTGAATCTGTATTTTCGTCACTCTGCACCAAGCTTCATATCCCTACAGATACCCCTTCCTATGACTCACCCCCACATATCAAAGGTGAACATTCCTCTCATTCCCATAAATTTTAGCACCATCACTTTCAATGTGACCTATGCCTTCCGCAGGTGGATGTGACCAAATTTGATGGCTCAGACCCCACTAGTTGGGTAACCCAAATGGAACATTATTTCTCTTTATATGGCACTACAGATGACTTGGCCAAACTCCAGTATGGTGTTCTCCATATAGATCAAGAACATTGGAAATGGTGGCAATGGAGATTTTTTTTTCGTCAAGGGTATATTGCTTGGACACACTTTGTGGCAGAGCTTTATGAAAGCTTTGACACTGACACCAACCATTTGGGCCATTTGACAAAGTTGAAACAATCAGGAACAATGGAAGACTTTATAGCTTCCTTTGAGTGCTTGGATTTTTGGATAAAGGGCATGTCTAATGCCTTTTTCCGAGAGTTTTTTATCAGTGGCCTCAAGGATGAGATTCAGGCCCATGTCCTCATGGCTCGACCTCAAAGTTGGGTGGAGGCTACTAAAAGATATAAAGAAGCACAACAAGTTGTATCTTCTCAAAACCAGAAAACCACCTTTATTCCTCACCCTAAACTAGTAAATCCCACTACTCCCTCTGCTCCACTAAAGATCCAAAAATTGACCAGAGATGAAATGGATGAATGCCAACTCAAAGGCCTTTGTTATAATTGTGATGAAAAATATTTCCCGATCCATAAGTGTAAGGAAAAAAATATTTTTATGGCCATCTCTGAGGATATTTCAGAAGAGGATGTTGAAACTCCCCTTATGTCTGAGTCACCTGAAACCACTAACATAACCCCTCCCTCAGACACTCCCGAAGTAGAACCGGTCATTTCACTCAATGCTCTCACTGGATTCTTCGCTACCCAAACTCAAGCTAATCGGTTACATCAAGCATCGGAAGGTCATGATTCTGGTTGATAGTGGAAGCACCCATAATTTTATTCATCGTCGCATTGCCCAAGAAACTCATTTCTATATCCATGCCATCAATAATTTCCAAATCATGATTACCAATGGTGGCTCCATGAAATGTGGAGGGCGTTGTGAAAATGTGTGTCTCCAAATTGGTGACTACCACCTGAAATATTGTATGTTTGCTATCGACATGGGAGGTTGTGACATTGTGTTGGGTGTAGACTGGCTAAGTACTTTGGGTCCCATTCTCATGGTTTTCAAGGAATTAACCATGCAATTTGACGAGGAGGGCCACCAATATAAGTTCCAAGGCATCATCACTAGTTCACGTAAGATCATTAGTTCCCATCGCATGGAAACGCTGCTAAAAAAAGGTCATTATGGTGTTATTTCCAAACTCCATGCCATACAAGCAACAGAGACACCCTTGGTGCCGCAAGACCTCCAAACCATCATTTCTAAACATCAAGTGGTATTTTCCACTCCCCAGGGACTCCCTCCTTCTCGTGGTGTTCATGATCATTCCATTCCCCTCGTACCCGGAAGCCTTCCTCCCAATATTCGTCTGTATCATCAACCCTTTTCCCAAAAAAATGAAATTGAGAAAATGGTCTAGGAACTCCTTAGTGCAGGCGTTATCCACCCTAGTACGAGCCCCTACTCTTCTCTAGTGTTCATGGTCCTAAAGAAAGAATGTTCTTGGAGAATGTGTCATGACTTTCGTTCCCTCAACAAACTTACCATTAAAGACAAATTTCCCATTCATGTCATTGATGACCTCCTGGATGAATTGAGTAACACCCAATTCTTTACTAAACTTGTTATTCGTTCGGGATACCACTAGATAAGTATGAAAGAGGTAGACATTCCCAAGACTGCCTTTAGAACTCATGAGGGCCACTATGAGTTTTTGGTCATGCCCTTTGGCTTGTGTAATGCCCCCTCCACCTTCCAAAGCCTCATGAATCATGTCTTTCGTCATTTTATACATCCTTTTGTCTTAGTTTTCTTTGATGATACCCTAATCTATAGCAAAATCTGGATAGACCATCTTGCTCATGTGGATCGAATTCTCCATCTACTCTCTCAGCACCAACTTTTCCTAAAACAGTCTAAATGTGATTTTGGCACCTCAAAAGTAGATTACTTGGGTCATCTGGTTGGCAAGGATGACGTCAGGGTGGATCCTAAAAAGATTCAAGCTATGAAAGATTTTCCTCACCCAAAGACTCTCAAAATCTTGCATTGATTTATGGGCTTAACAGGTTATTACTGCATGTTTGTTAAGAATTATGGAAAGATTGCAACACTTCTCACTACTCTCCTAAAAAATAACTCTTTCACTTGGACCCCAATCGCTGCTCAAGATTTTCAAACCTTGAAGATGGCCATGTGCACCACTCCAGTCCTGGCCCTTCCTAATTTCACAAAGACCTTTGTCTTGGAATGTGATGCTTTAGGGAAAGAAATTGGTGTTTTCCTTATGCAAGAGGGTCGGCCTTTGGCCTTTACCAGCAAGCAACTATCTAAAATAAATATGGGAAAATCAATCTATGAAAAGTAAATGTTGGTTATTCTACATGTTGTTTATCTATGGTGCCCTTATCTATTTGGGCAACGCTTCCAAATTAAGACAAACCATCAAAGCCTCAAGTATTTTCTGGAACAACGCATTTCCTCCTCGGAGAAACAAAAATGGGTGACTAAGCTCTTTGGATATGATTATGAGATCATTTACAAGAAATGCAAAGACAATGTGGTTGTGGATGCACTTTCTCAAAAATATGAAGACGAAGGATCCCTTTTTTCTCTTTCCTTCATTGTACCATATTGGCTCCAAGTCGTTCACTAGGAATGGCTACAAGATCCCAAAAATTCGCATTTGATCCAACAATTGCAATCCAATGTTCCAGATTCCCTAGGGTTCTCTTGTCTCCATGATGAGCTTCGATACAAAGTCTGTTTGTATTTAAGTAAATGATCAAAGCTTAAATCCACAGTACTTTCTAAGCTTCATGCTACACCCACAACGGGACACTCAGGGTTCACCAAAACCTATGACAAGGTCAAACGTTCTTTTTTTTGGGATGGTATGAAACATGACATTCGTAATTTTGTCGATGAATGTGATGTGTGTCAACACAACAAGGGATAAACAGCCAAATCTCTGGGCACACTACAACTGCTTCTGATTCCACCTGCTATTTGAAGGGATATCTCTATGGATTTTATTACAAGCTTACCCAAATCAGGAAATAAATCAGTCATCATGGTGGTTGTTGATCACCTTTCCAACTATGCTCATTTCTGCACTCTTCAACACCCATTTACAACATCCACGGTAGCTCAAATTTTCATGGACCAGGTCTTCAAGCTTCATGGAATGTCGCACTCTATTGTTTTTGATCGCGACCCAACTTTCACAAGAAATTTTTGGCAAGAACTATTCAAGCTACAAGGAACCCAATTATATCTCAACATAGCTTATCATCTCCAGACTGATGGTCAAACATAAGTTGTCAACAAGTGTTTGGAAATATATTTGAGGTGTTTTTCCTTGGAAAAACAAAATCAATGGGCTCAATGGTTACCCCTAGAGAAATGGTGGTACAACACTTCATACCATACAGCTACACGCATGACTCCTTTTGAAGCGGTATATGGAAAAAATCCACCTTCAGTTCTCTCATACCTATCGGGTGTCTCGAACATCCAGGCGGTTGACCAAACACTTACAATTCGAGAGGCTATTCTTCGTACCCTCATAAAGAATTTGGTCATGGCACATAATCACATGAAGTAACAAGTAGATCAAGGTCACTCTGAACGTCAATTTGCAGAAGGGGATGAGGTGTTTCTTCGACTGCAACCTTACAAGCAAAATTCCCTCAAGGTCGAGCATTTTCAGAAGCTAGCACCCAAATTTTATGGTCCTTATACTATTCTCAAGCATGTGGGACACGTGGCCTATCAGTTAGTTTTTCCCAGTCATTCGAAGCTACATCCTGTTTTTCATGTTTCATGCTTAAAGAAGGTGATTGGAACTAAGTACCAAATTCAAACCAACCTTCCTGAATTAGCTGAAGAAGGATCCATTTGGCTACAACCACAAGCAATTTTGTACCATCATGAGGATCGCTTGCGTCAGAGAACCATCAAGGAAGTGTCAGTCCAGTGGAAAGATACAACTCCAGCAGATGCCACTTGGGAACCAACTACCATTTTGTAGCAATTTCCGCATCTCAAGCCTTGAGGACAAGGCTATTTTTAAGGGGGAGGACATGTTAGGGTCCTAACCTGCACATAGGTAGAACAATATATTTGGATGTAATAAAGATCAATATTAATAAGGCCTTGCAATGAAATAAAATAAGTCGAATGTAAGAAGACCTAATAGAAGCTTCTATTTCTAGAAGGATCTTCCTCTAGATGTTTCTTTTGATAGACATATTTAGTATAAATAGGAGTCGAGGGTATGAGAACCTTAGCCTGGATATTATTGTAATAGAACTCTTCTCAACTGGAGGTTGCCCCCTTGAAGAGGCTCGTGAACATTGCTTTCGGAATCAAAGTGTTATTTCTATTGTTATTCTTATATCATTTGAGTGCTATTGTGGTGATTGTTCTAGTTATATTGTTGTTATTCTCCCATTTCTAGCATTTTATTTCTGTTCTGCATTCTTTTTATATCTGGTATATTACATTTTTAATCACAGTCTCTTGAATGCTAAGATGGGCCACAATTTTCCTTCCCTCATTTCAACCACATGCCTTTGTCTATGGTGCAATTATCCCATGCTACATTATTCTATTGGAATTTTTGCTCAAATTTAGACTACCACTTATTGCATTGAATCATGGCATTGATAATACCACATTGAGTTTCAACCATATCCCATGTAGAGGGCTCCTTATTTCACCGAGTGGTGTGCTCTGCCATGTGTCTGAAACATCCAAACCAAAGAAAAGAAAAACACAACCCCAACAAAATTTAGAGAGGACACTCATCCCTCAAATTTAACTCATAGTGTTTGGTGGATTGCATAATCAAAGGATAGAGCATAATAACTCATAGTGTTTGGTGGATTACATAATCAAAGGATAGAGCATAATAATATGATGACCACAACTTCATACTTGAGTTACTTACCATTAAAGTGGTAAATGTATGTGATCTTTTTTGTATCTTCCCCTAATATATGTCTAATATGTTTGTCCCTACATTTTATCGAGTTTTGATTTAAGAGTCCTCATCTCCTCTAAAATGCTTATATCCATATTATTAAGTAAATTAAAATACACACCCTAACCTTTATCAACATCATTAAATTTAGTTTTCAATATTCGAAGGACATATTGATGCTCTGAGATAGCTCTCGCTCTGATTTTAGTGTTTGATTTTAGCCACGACCATGACTGCCCAGGGCGGAGGGGAGCTGTCATCCCCTCCCTCCCCAACCTCCTCCTTTCGTAAGCTAGTCGCAGCCTGCAACAAGAAGCTCCCTCCTTCAGAACCTCCAAGCTTTGTAAGGAAACTAAGCATGACTCTGGAGATCGACCTTCCTCCGGATCAGCCAATAAAGGTCGCTATGTTCCTTTCAGATCGTGGCCTGGTAGGTCAGTTCATGGGCCTCTGGCCCTCAGCGAGAACAACAAAAAACTGGATTCAAAGGAACTAGAGGCCGCTAATAACAAACAGTGTAACGTGCTATGTGGTTGGGAGAGGATATTTTATCTTCGAATTCATCTCTCAGGAGGACAGAGATCTAATCTTCATAAATGGACCGTACTTTATGGGCACACAAGGGCTCTATCTGAATCGTTGGACCCCAAGTTTTGATCCAGCTTCGGAAGTGCCAAAGGACATCCTTGTCTGGGTAAGACTCCCAAACCTACCAATACACTGTTGGAACTCCTCATCGCTCCAAGCTATCGGAAATGGATTAGGACATTACATAGATAGAGCAGACCCAAAATACCAGTACTCCTGTGTAAGGATCTGTGTGGAATTTGATCTGGAGGTAGGTTTGTCGGAAGCGGTAAAACTAAAAGTAGGGGATTGGCATCACTTTCAAAAGCTAGATTACGAGCAACTCCCGTTCAAATGTAGAGGATGTCATGAATACGGCCACTTCCAACGAAACTGTCTAAAAAACCTACATATAGAGAAAGCAGGGGATGAAGGTTGGCAACATGCCCGGAAATGGAAACCGAAATCAAAAGGCACAAGAAGCGAAAAGTCATCCCCAACACAAGACAAAAACCCAGGAAGCAAAGAGACTGATAACAATACATTGGCCCTGGAAACTGGAGGTGAGACAGAAGAGCCGAGCAAAGACGCCCAAGGGGAAGCAGCAAGAGGTACCCAAATCCCTGAAGACAGAGAAACTCAAAAGGAAACAAAAAAAGAGGAGAAAAATAAATCCCCCCAAAGGATTGGGGCAACTCAGGGCACAGAGGAAGGGGAGATCTCGTCTGGAAGCGAATCAGAAGGAGCAAGTGAAGCCTGGGCCACCCCAAAGAAACCAGGAAGAGGCAGGAATCCAAAAAAACAGAAAGAGATCAGGAAACCTACAAGGACGTCCTAAAAGGTGCACAACAAACCATCAAGCAACTGATCAGTGTGTGTAAAATAAGGAAGTTATTCAAAGCCTCCCAAGGAGGCCACTCCCCCCCTCAAGGTAATTAATGAAGTTAACCTCTTGGAACTGTAGGGGTCTCGGCAGTAAAAAGAAAGAGGAAGCACTCAAGGATATCGTCAAAGCCTCGAAAGTGGACATCCTACTCCTCCAGGAGACCAAGATGAGTCAACACGACTATCTCAAAGTTTCAATGAACGTTTGGAAAAACAACCAAGGAATAACTGAAAATGCCAGAGGCGCGTCAGGAGGGATCTGCACCCTGTGGAACACCACCAAAATAAAACTGATCAGCTCAGACACATGCATGAATTGGATTCATACCAAGCTCCTCCACAAAGATTCCAGACATCTGGTAAGCCTCTTTAATATATATGTTCCGCAACATATAGAAGAAAAAAAGATCTGTTGGGAAACCCTCCAAGACTTCTTACAAAAAAATGATCTAGAAAATATTATTTTAGGAGGGGATCTAAATGTAACCCTGACCCAGGAGGAAAAAAGAGGAGGATCTATAGTAAGAGATCCATCTAGGGAATGGGTGGAAGACCTAATCTCAGCCTGGGACCTAATAGACATCAAGCCGGTCAAAGGCCTCTATACGTGGACCAATAAAAGGGTAGGACCGGGGCATATAACTGCCAGGCTAGACAGATTCCTCGTCCAAAGCTCTTTCTTGACTCTTGGGCTTATAGTCTCCTCAGAAATCATCCCTCACAACATTTTAGATCACAAGCCCGTCCACTTAGAGTTTAGAACCGATCAAGGCCAGGGACCCATCCCTTTTAGATTCAACCCGTCCTGGATCCAAGACCAAGACTTCCTACGTCTAGTATCTAGCGAGTGGACAAGAAAGGTCAAAGGCTCTGCTTTTTATGTTTGGGAAGAGAAACTTTGAAGGCTAAAGACTACCCTAAAGTCCTGGGAAAAAGGACAACCAGACCCAACCACCTCACGCAAAGAAGCCCAAAAGCAACTTGAGAGCCACCAGCTGGATTTGGAAAATAAATAAATCACAAAAGAGGATCTTCTGCAAGAAGCCCAGCTCCAAAGACAATGTCACAAAGCTTGCAGGGAGGAAGAATGTTATTGGAGGAAAAAATCTAGAAGCCTTTGGCTGCAGGATGGAGATAAAAACACTAGCTATTTCCATAAGCAAGTGGAGGCAAGGAAGCATTATAAGGTGGTGACAGAAATCTAGGTCCAAAATATTAAAATATCAGATCCAGAAGACATTAAACAAGTAACCTTTGAGACCTTTGAAGCACTCTACTCAGAACCGCAAAGGGAAGACCTTGACCCCCATCGGTACCCTCTCTCCATCATTCCAAATCTCATAAAGGAGGATCTCAACCTCAACCTGAAGAAGGAAGTTATGCAGCAGGAAATAAAGGAGGCACTGGATCAAATGAATCTGGATAGGGCCCCAGGACCAGACGGTTTCACTGCCAAATTCTACCAACAGTGTTGGGGGATAATCAAATCTAATCTCACAAAAATGATAAGGAAATCGCAATCGAACAGCAAGATAGGAGGGAGCACAAACTCGGCCTTCCTGGAACTTATTCCGAAGGAGAAAGGAGTGCTCAACTTCAACCACTTTAGGCCAATTTCCCTCTGCAACACCAGCTACAAAATCCTCACCAAAATTATAGCAAACATAATGAAAAAAATCCTCCCTCTTATCATCCCAGAAAACCAGGGAGGCTTCATCAAAGGCAGACACATTGCAGACAACATCATCCTAGTTCAAGAGGCCCTTCACTCAAGTGTTCGGAGGAAAGACAGATGTATGATTATAAAGCTTGATCTCACCAATGCCTTTGATAGAGTCAATCACGGTTTTTTATTTGAGGTAATGAGAAAGTTTGGCTTCGATCAGTCTTTTGTAAATTGGATAAAAGCCTGTATAGGTTCACCGTGGATATCCCCCATGGTGAATGGAAGGGTAACGGAATTTTTTCAAGCCTCGAGAGGGTTAAGGAAAGGGTACCCCTCTCGCCTCTTCTCTATGCAATTCAAGCTTCTGTCCTAAGCTATCAGTTGGAAAACTCACAAACTCAAAACAATCTTCAGGGTTTAAGAATAGCACAAGGGGTGAAAGACATAAATCATGCTCAATTTGTGGACGACACCCTGCTGTTAGGAGGGGAAAGCCCAATAATTGCAAAGAAGTTCAAGGAGGAACTAGATGCTTATGCTGCAGTTTCAGGAAGTGAAATAAGTCAGGAAAAAAGCAAGATTTATGGCTGGAATATCACGCCTAAGGAAATGATGGGAATAACTAGAGTTCTGGGGATGGAAGGGCACACTAACAGGGAGGCCTTTAATTACCTTGGAATCTCGATCTTCAGAGCTGTCCCAAGATCCTCACAGTGGAACCACATAATTGACAAATTAAAGAAGAGAATTTCCACCTAGGGGGCGAACTGGTTAAATCTTGCAGGGAAAGTTGTCCTAATTAAGTCAATTATGGCCAGCATACCCATCTATCAAAGCTCGCTGCTTTTAGCCCTTGGCTCCACAATACAAAAAATTGAGGCAATGCAAAGACGCTTCCTGTGGGAAGGCGGAAAGCAGACAGGTAGGAAATTGCACCTGATAAACTGGGAAAAAACCTCTAAGCCTCTCCTGGAAGGTGGACTCAACTTCAAAAAAACTCAAATACTTAACCTGGCTCTGGGGGCAAAGATGCTCTGGAATATTGTTACCGGGGAACCAGCCTGGAGCAAAGTAGCACTGTGGAAAAAATATTTTAGGGGAACAAGGGAATGTTTCTTAGAATACCCTTGCAGGGAAACTAAAGGATCCCCTATTTTTACACTCTGCAAGAAGGCCTTACCCCACTTCAACCCCCATCTCACCTGGGTGCCAAGAAATGGAAAGAAAATCAAAATCTAGCAAGACTCAATCTTAGGAGACCCTCCTCCAGACTTGAGACAGGATCTATGGTGCCTTAAAGACTGGATGGAAAGCCAAAATTTAAAGACTCTCTTCGACATCTCAGTTTGGGGGAATGACAGGTACAAATCGTGGCAAGGGTGGGGAGTGGGCAACATACCCCCAGATTTAGAAGGGGACTGGAGCATTCTTCATCTCTATCTTCAGGGGAAATCCCCCCTAAAAAAAAAGGGAAGGACGAGAGAGGCTGGGGAAAGAACGCCAAGCCCTACACCACAACTAATGGCTATTGACTCACTATAAATGTCCCCAACGTCCCCCCTGATCCGAGCATCTGGAAAGCTATTTGGAAATCTAAGTCCATTCCTAAAATTGATATGTTTATTTGGACTCTTGCCCACAATAACATCCAAACAGGGGAAAACCTCCAAGGGAAAGGCTGGGAGGGCCCCTTCAGGTGCCCCCTCTGTCAACAGGCTGAAGAAACTATAGATCACCTCCTCCTCAACTGCGTCTTTTCCAAGGAAGTCTGGAGGCTGGCAATTGGCACTCAAACTGAAATCAATCATCCTCAAGACACCAAAAGTCTTCTCCAGCACTCGGATTCCCAATACCTGTTCCAGAAACAAAAACGAAGCCATGCCTTTGCGTTGTGGAAAGTCCTCCCAAAGTACGTCCTGTGGAATCTATGGCTTGAAAGAAACAACAGAATCTTCAGGGACAGAAAAAGGAGCACACCCATAGTGGTAGACAAAATTCAAGAATTATTCGGAGAAAGTGCCCCTTACTTATGTCAGTCAAATTACAGTAGGAAGCTAGAAGAGTTAGAAGAGCTTTGTTTGGATCAATTTAAAATTCAAAGTCAGATTGGGATCACAGTTAGCCCCCCAAGTCAAGAGAATTGGGAAATCAGGAAAGGTAAAGAGGAGTTTGACCAATGGAAAACAGAGAGAGAGGCCTATATCATGTCCTTCGATGGGGCCTCAAAAAGAAATCCGGGCCTAGCAGGTGGAGGAGGGATAATTGAAAGCCCCAATGCAGGACCAACGATAAGCTATGCTCTGGGTTTAGGCATTGAAACTAACAATAGTGCAGAAGCCATGGCATTGTGGCAGGGACTGTGTCAAGCCAACAAGCATGGGGTCGAGAACTTGGTCATAGTAGGTGACTCCATAGTGGTAATCAGATCCATTATCTACCGATCTAAAACACAAAACGCGAAGCTCAACAACCTGTTGGACATAATCTGCCTCCTTCTTGGGCGTTTCAGCTCATACAAGATATTTCATGTGTTATGAGAGCTGAATGAGAAAGCGGATGTGGAAGCCAACAAAGGTGCCCTCTTGGAGTCGGGAAATTTGAATCTAGATGGAACGTTGTCCACCGTGGAGCTTTCGTGAATCATGAGATAAAACCCACATTCAATATGCAAGTGGACGAGAAAGGGAAAAGGACGAGAGAGAACGCGCTCAAACTCATCAGTTCAGGGCCACGCGATTGGGTGAAAGGGACAGAGGAAGGTACCATGCGCAAGCGGATCTCAGACAGGGAGGGGACAAAGGAACACCTCGGCCATACCTCTTGAACATAGCAACTCAGGACGAAATAATGAAGGCCAAGGAAGGCAAGCTTAAACCAAAGGTGAAACCACAGGTTCAAGTCATTCCTATGCACAGTGCGAACTCGTCTTTGAAGAATCTGGTCGCTCGTGGAAGGGGAGGCATCAAGAAATGGCGGCAAGCTCTAGCAAAAAACCAAGCATGGAGGAAAGGTTGAAGGCAATGGACTCAATGCTGGAGAATCTCAAGCAAGTGTTACAGTTCCAACTGGATTTTCTTGAGAATCTAGATACAGAGGCAGGTAGAAGGTTGGAGAAGCTGGAGCAAGACATCACCACCACAAAGTTCGGATTTACTGAGGAACTGAGCAAGCTGCATCAAGAACTTAAGAATCCAAAGAAAGGGTTTGAGGACAGGAGAAAATGTCCCACCTTAACAACGAGTGGAAGCAGGATCCCAAAAACTAATCAAGTCGCTCTGTCTAAGCGAGCTTCCTCTTTTTCTGCATCTTGACATTTTGTATAGAAGTCAAAGCATTAAATAAGTCTGTAATCGGTTTTATGTAAGCTTCTGTAGGTAAGGGTCCAAGTTCAAGGTATTTAGGAGCACTGATAAGCATCATATTGGCAGCAACTCAGTGAAACAAAACCTTTTTGTAAATGTATCAGTGGCTAGTCCACCTTTTAATATAAATCCCACTACCCGTTCTTGTCAATAAATAAATAAATAAAAACATCATTAAATTAAAATAACCTTCGCTACTTATAATCAAGCTATATATTTATCAACTATGAGTGATAAAATATAATCAAGTGAATTAAAAAATAACTCAACTCCAATACAAATATGGTTAAAATTATTAACCAAGGGAAAACCGAAAAGATCCATGGTGTGGACACAATAATTAATCAAAACGACATCAAATCTAGGTCGCCGACCTCAAAATTATATGTTTAAACGAATAAGGGTATACGAATCCTTCGTCTCCTCTTGTGGCAGTCCCGTCTCTATATATCTATATATATAAGAAGTTAAGAAGTGTCATTGTTGTACCGAGCAAAACATTAACGTGTACTTTCTACGGCATAACCGTTGGTGGAGAAATAATTTCAGTTCGGCGGTTCTGCCACAGATTTTACTAGCGGATTGCCGAACCTGCAGTCTTTGTCTTGCCGAACGTGCAGTCTTTGTCTTTTCGTTTAACAAGATGGCCGGAGGCAGCAACAGCCGGCGGAAAAGATTTTCCCTGTTAGAAAATGGTGAAGTTGCAACTTGTTACTCTTCCTGGGCCAAATATAAAGATGAAAATATATCCCAGTCGG
>ML799245.1:290692-311431 GCA_009831015.1 Picea engelmannii
ATAGTATTATCTTAAAATATATCATAACTCATACTGTTACCCATCAAACAAACTTGGGTCCATTACCCAAACCTGGGGTCTCCAACTTCTCATGGCCATAACTCTCTAACCGTGAGGAATTATGTGACATTCCACATACCACCATAAATGATATGACAAGAAATATCCATCTAGGATATTTTAACTGACAAATTCACTTTCCTTCATCTCATTATTCCACAATTAATCATGGGTTCTCTTACTCCACAAAGCGTCTTCCCGTGAGGGATTTTACCATATGGGCACCACTTTGGAGTTCATCCATATTTAATTCTTATCAACCATGAAAAAAAACTAATGAGTCATATTTACATCAAACACTATTGGGTCCATTACCCAAAACTTTGTGCTACGGGTCTTTCTTCAAGGGTTGACATCAATGACAACCAACCTTAATCAACAAGCGCGCCTAGATGATTAAGGCTAGTGCGCCTACTTTGTACATGACTCATGATTAATATAAAATACATCATTGCACACAGACCGACCACGATAAAAGATATGGGGGACTGAACTTCACCAGTTAGGGAAAGGGAGGGACAAAAGTCAAGGGAATATTATATTAATATTTCCTAAAACATAAAGTATGGATAATTAGTTTATCCTAAGTTCTAAAGTTGGGGACAAGTGGATAAAAGTAACTTCCGATATGACAAGTGTCAAGTTGGGGACATGTATTCATATCGTGGGGAAACTTAGCTCAAGGGGATTTTTACACAGAGATTTATGAATGGAGAAGGGGGGGGAAACTAGCAGGCAGAGAATGATTTATTTTGACAGAGAGTTCACAGTGATTCCAAAACACACTCAGTTATCTAGTCAATGACTTCATGACCATTTTCACTCATACATTCTGGTATCCTTGAGACAACCATGTCATCTTTTTGAAACTTGTTTCCTTATCCTTTTTGGTTGGTGTACCTAGTTATCTTGGAGCGGGATTGAAGAAGCGGGTTGTTAGTCCCGTGAGAAGTTCTATGGGAGAGAGAATTGCTAGGGATTGATTTCTGTAGGTGCTAAACTACAGCTACAACGCTATGATACTTTCAGTTTGGCCTGTTGATGAATCCCTATAAGGGAAGTGCGGCAACCGAGGGACTGTTGAGCAGAGAAGGGGAACACTTCCTTGCGTGGGACAGGCATGTGGGGAATGAGAGGCTGTAGGTTGTTATTTGAGTGAACACCTGAGATGGAGTCTTTCTTGTTGTCCATGAGCCTTAGCCTAGATAGGAATCCCTTTACTTTGGGTGGAGTTCAGTCCCAACTCGGGGGTGATTCACTGTTGAGAGTGATGAGCAGTCTAGTCTATGGATGGGAGGTTTGTGGACGGTCTGTAAGTAGTTGGTGATGGTCTTTCTAATATAAGTACCAATTGTGTAATATATGGATATGTTTTTTTGTTATTTACATGCCTATGTTACATATGTGACTATGATTGCTTGTGTGCTTATGGGTAATTTCATGTATATGATGCATATCGGTAATTACTATTATTTTAATATAAAAGCCATATGTTACAGAAAGTAATTGTTTGTCATGTTTAGATGTAAAGCTTCTGCAAGCATGCTGTATGTATATGTTTTAGTTGTATGCAGTCTAAAGAATAAATTTAGGTGGCATTGCTTAGTTGACTACTGGGTATGCTACTGTATGTTCCACAGTATGGGAAGGAAAGTGTTCCCTAGAGTAGCATGGTCATCCTGATGGATGAGAATGTTATCGAATGGCATCAGAGCATGAGTGGTTTCTATGGAGTGGTGTACCCCAGCCTCAGGATGGTCGGGGGGGGATCGTTACATATGGCATCACCGTTGGTGGAGAAATAATTTCAGTTCGACGGTTCTGCCACAGATTTTATTAGCAGATTGACGAACCTGCAGTCTTTGTTTTTTCATTTAACAATATGGTTGGAGGCAACAAAAACCGACAGAAAATAGTTTCCCTATTAGAAAACGGTGAAGTTGCAACTTTTTACTCTTCTTGGGCCAAATATAAAGATGAAAATACATCCCAATCAGGTAAAGAATTTGAATTACCCAAGTTGCAAAATCAGGTGAATAAAGTGGTCCAACAACAATCGTATTCAATTCAACAGTACAAGGTAACAAGAGATTGTCTCAAACAACAAACTGAAATGATACAGGAAGACATATATAGTGTGAGTTGTTTTCTTGAAATCCAAATTCAGAGAGTCGAAGAATCCATTGTTGAAAATGGCAAACCTAACACGCAAATTCAAGCACTGAATAAAAATCTTGGAGAGTTGTAGGAGACAAATGTCAGAGTTGAAGAATCCATTGTTGAAAATGGAAAAACTAACACGCATATTTGGGAATTGAATAAAAAACTTCGAGAGTTACATGAGACAAATGCTAAACTAGTGCAAGAAAAGGAAGAGTGGGGAAAGGAGTTTGAATCAGTTCATGCAGAGTTGGCCAAGAAAAATAGAGAGTTGGAGGAAAACATCAATGTGTTGTTGAAAGAGAATGAAGAAAAAAAAACATGATTGAGTCATTGCAAGAAATTTCAGAGGAGAACATGTTCCTCGATGAGAAGAATGTTGAACTAGGAAGAAGAAATTTGGTACTAGAAGAAAAATAGGTACAACTTAAGGGCAGAGAGTTGGAAATAGATTTCGATTCAGTCACCATGGATCTTGAATCTTGTAGGAAAATTGTAGATGAGAAAGAGGAAAATGGAAAACCTAACACACGAATTCGTTAACTGAATAAAAAAATTGGAGAGTTAGAGGAGACAAATGCTAAACTAGTACAAGAAAAGGAAGAGCAGGGAAATGAGTTTGAATAAGTTCATGCAAAGTTGGCCAAGAAAAATAGACAGTTGGACGAAAAAATCAATGTGTTTTTGAAATAGAATGAATAACAATGAAACATGATTGAGTCATTACAAGAAATTTTAGAGGAGAACATGTTCCTTGAGGAAAATAAAATTGAACTGGGAAGAAGAAATTTGGTACTAGAAGAAAAATAGGTACAACTTAAGGGGAAAATAGGGGAGATGGAAATAGCTTTGGATTCACTCACCATGGATCTTGAATCTTGTAGGAAATTTCCAGATGCAAAAGAGGCTCTATGAATTCGTTTACAATATCATTTTTAAGACCTTGCCAAGGAAAATATGTACCTGGAGGAGTTAAACGACTAGAGGAGAAAAATACACCTAGGGTTTATGAGGCTATATTCCCTAGCATTTGTTTTCTAATATCCAATGTTGGAAAATGTAGAGTTTAAGTTCAATATATGTATAGTATCTTCCATTATCAGTACAAAGAGAGCCAATATGTGATTGTTCTTCATTTTTAATACATACATGAAATTGTTTCACTATTTCAACAAGTACACCATGCATAACCTAGTATAATCATCAATAAAAGTCATGATATATATATTTCCATTAGCACATGTAATAGGAATGGGGAAACACAAATAATAATGTATCAATCCAATTGTTTTGCATGCTTTAGAAGTGGAATCATGAAATGTTTGCTTATTGTGTTTTCTAAGGATACAAGCATCACATTGCTTCAAGTTCCTAGGAATAATAGGTAACACCATTATTTTTTTACAAATGAAAGTTTTCATAATTAATGTTTCCAAATATAGCATGCCATAAGAGAATTTATGGAAATGTACCTTCATCATAATGATATAGGTATTCATAATTATGTGCATGAGCATATGTCCCTTTCAACATCAATAGTTTTCCATCCTCCACTACGGTGATAACAACCATGTTTTCAGAAGCCTTCCTTATTTCAGATTTTCCACTAGAGATATGGATAGAGTGGACTTGTTGTTGAATGTGAAAAAGAGATAGCAAGTTCCTTCCTATATCAGGAAGATAGATCACATCATGCAGAATAAAATATGGGAATCTGGACAATTTAAGCCTCATGGTGCCAATTATCAAAGGTTTGAGACTTGATTTATCTGCAAAATAAAATATTCCATCTACATTGTCATTGAGATATTCAAAGAATTATATGCAGAAGGTCATGTGGAATGTTGCACCTGTGTCAAGAAGACATGAATCTCTCCAAGAAGAAAATGAACTGTTAAAAAAATCTTTAGTTACTCCTATATTGAAATGGGCAACAATATAGTGAGTATATTCAAGTGCCTTACCTTTTGCTACATTTGATATTTTAGCTTTTTCTTCTTTCTGATTCTATTTGTATTTGAACTTATCCCATGATATTTTGCATGTATTTTATTCATGTGACCCATTCTTTCCACAATGGTCATATTCTCACGGGGATTATGTCTACCCCTTTCCTGTGAATTTTTTCTTTAGAGTACTCTCATATTGCCTTCTCCTCTAGAAGAATCATGTGAATTGTTCTTCCATTTTATGAAAATAGAATGTATTTTCCAATATATCTTTGAAGCTATGAAAGAAATCAAGTATTCCAAAGAAAAAAAGGATGTACAATGAGACTACAATGCTTAAATCAATTGTTTTTGTGTGGTGTCCATGAGAACTGAGTTTTTGAAGGGTGTGGATATACATCTAGAACCTATGCTTGTAATAGTGTACACAATTAATGAAAATTAGAGAAACATTGAACCACAAGAAGAAAAGTATGTTCAATATTGCACACCACAACTATAGTGGATTATTTGTGGGTATGCCAAGATGGTGAAGATACTTTGGAGGAGTTGGAAGATTTTTCAAGCATAACACTACCATTCATAGTGCATTGTGTATATTATTTTCTAAAAATAAAAACAAAAATTACAATGACTAAATTTGGTTGAATTCATAATTGTTGTTTCCTCAACCTAGATATATAATATTTTTTCCATACTCCAGAACCTATACTCTACATAAAAGGTTTTCTTTTATTCCCGCTAAATATGAACAAGAAACACAAAATAGGACAATAGGACTTCCAATTTTTGGCCTTGAAGAAAATAGGGCTTAGCTAGTGTTCTTGCATGGTTAGCAAAGGTGGCACCCCAACAAAGAAATATGTATCTAGATGAGGAGAGTTGTTCAAGTGCCCATCAAGCAATTTTTCTCTCCTCTCTTCTAGTTTACGGGTGCACCAATGCAAATGAAACTTGAGTTTTGCAATACCCTTGGGAAACAACAAGGAACTCATGTTGCAGTAATAGCCGAAGTCGTAGCCTCTCCATATCACTTAGTCAAACACGAAGATGCCAAAGGGTAAACCAGTAGAAGGAAGTGACAAGACGAAGTTAGGATGCCAAAGGGTAAACCGGTAGAATGAAGCGACAAGTTTTGTGTAGGAGGGAAATCAGCATAGGATCCCAATGGAATACAATGCATGTGCTTCTCTTTTGTAGGAGTGTGTAAAATCAAAATCCCTGGCAAGGGATTCAACATTCATATAACTCATACGGAGGAGAGAAGTTAGTGAAGGGTTCATATTTGTGAGAGGCGAGAGATGGATAGAAAATGCACACAGAGAGGAATTATGAGAGTGGGAGAGTGAGGAAACCTTAATGCCTATGTAGAGATGAGGGGCGTAGATGGCAGAATGACGTAGAGGAATATCCATAGATGTTTTTGCACATGGGAGATAGACTCACAGAGGGAATAAACATAGGAATTTCTTCCACGGGGTCTTCACTCCGTGAACTTGTGACATGACACATGCTTTTATGGGATATTAAAGAATTCCCCTAATTTCACAAGAGATTGATAAATGCCTCCAAAAACCCTTTTGTGGATCCCCTCCTAATGCATATTTCCAATAATAAAAACCTATTTTTACTAGATACCCATTTTTGTACCCTCCAATACTTATAAATACCCCCATACTTCACATCCCCCCAATACCTACAATATATTGACCTTATTTTTCACAATTAGAAAACCCCCTTTATGAATGAAACTGGTAAGTTATTGACCAACAAGGTGAATCCCCGATGGTTTTTTCATGCTAGAGGAGGAAATCATCGAGTTAGACCTGCTCTGGTACCATTGTTAAGCCATGTATGGGAAGGGAATGAGTAGCTCCACACTTGAACATTTTTTTATTAACTTACATCGTGCATATATAGAAGAGGAGGTGACCTTTGGTTTCATCTTCCAAGAGGTTCAAATGACTATTCCCATCACCTACGACTCTTCACATTTCTCCTAAATAACATTTATAATGATATTTACAAAATACCATAATTATGAGGAGTAGGCATCCAACACTACGATATAACATATTCATTTGCAAGATGGTAAAGAATACACATATTTACTTTTGTGTCGCCCAAAAATATTTTTTGAACCTCCTTCAAATACACCTTTCCAATTATAAATTCCTCAATTTTTCAATAAGTATCCTAATTAAACATTTTTTTCATGACCTTTTTTTTAACATTAATGGATAAAGGCTTATGTTAAAAGACAGGTCCGAGACAAAGCTAGGAAATTAGAACAAATTACAGTGTTTAGGCCAAGGCCATAGAGCCAAAATATAAAATTGAAAGAATTTTTTCCTAGAGGGATGAGCTTCCCTATTATACCTTATTCCATCTTGGTAGGTGTAATTCCCTCCAAACTATTTGAGAAAATTAACTATATGAAAAAACCTGAAATAATAAGATAATAAGAATACAAGATTTCAGGCCCATTGTGGGTTTCTATCAATTGACAATTGTTTGCTCCACAATCTTCTAGAACCTTGAAATTCTGGTCATTAGGTGTTGTAGCTTGAAGAGTCCCACCTCTATCTAGTTTTGGTGTGGAGAGTCATTGAGGATGATCAGAAGCCAAGGATGGATCTACTATAGGAGAGGTTTCCTAAGACCTTGAAATTCTAGTCATTAGGTGTTGTAGCTTGAAGAGTCCTGCCTCTTGAAAAGTCTTGCCTCTATCTAGTTTTGGTGTGGAGAGTCATTGAGGATTATCAAAATCCCGGGATGGATCTAATATAGGAGAGGAATCTACAAGAGAAGGATTTTTGTGTTAGGGTACTAACCCACACATAGGTAGAACAATATATTCAGATGTAATAAAGGTCAATATTAATAAGGCCTTGCAATAAAATAGAATAAGTTGAATGTAAGAAGACCTAATAGAAGCTTTCGCTTCTAGAAGGATCTTCCTCTAGATGCTTCTTTTGATATACATATTTAATATAAATAGGAGTCGAGGGTATGATAACACTAGCTTGGATATTATTGTAATAGCTCTTCTGAACTCGAGGTATCCCCCTCGAAGAGGCCTATGAACATTGCTTTTAGAATCAAAGTGTTATTTATTTTGTTATTCTTATATCATTTCAGTGTTATTGTGGTGATTGTTCTGGTTATATTGTTGTTATTCTGCCATTTATAGCATTTTTTTCTATTCTGCATACTTTTTATATCTGGTATATTACAAGTGGTATCAGAGCACTTTCCTTGGAATAAATTATGGGTAAATTTTGTTTCAGGGTAGAGATGTATTCTGAAGTCTTTAAGCCACATAGATCTGTCATTACGCACATAAACCCGTGGTTGAGGGATTCATACATGCAGGAAATACAAGTGGTTCTTAAGAGAACATCTATTGGCCACCCTTGTAACCCATGTTGGTACCCCTTCGAGTGGTATCGCATTAGAAAACACCTGTGTACAGATCAACCTAGATTTCGTGAAGCCCTCTTTAGATAAACGGATCGGCCGCCTGACTACTATAGGGCCACCGAGAACAACACTCGGGAAGAAACTCTCTAGTACCTCGGTATTCGAGTAGTAAGGCTAAGGGTACGGTATATCCTCCTTAGTTAGTTCTCTGAGATATTGGGTTGAGTACTACTGTTGGACCCCGCACGTATATCAGGGAGCTATAGTACATGAAAAACCCTTGTCTGTAGAACCCTTGAATACCTAACCCTTGGGGACAAAAACATAAACAAATTAAAACAGACAAGATCTATTGTCGCGCAACTGTGTTCGGGTTGCCAAGTAACTACAATTTTATTCCCGGTTAATCATTTGGGCATTTCACCATTATTTAAGACCATAATTTTTTTCACAATTATTTGAGACCTATTCCATTGGATTCATCTCTTCACCCTTATCACATTCATACATATCATTTTTCAGAAAAAAAATTTACCCCACCTGCCCCTTTTCAGTTCCCTTGTCCTCATGGCCCATACCCACAGCCAAGACTTGGAAGATCACTTCAATACCTTGCAATATAGTCTCATCGAGGCCCAACAAGAAGTGAAACAAATCAGTGCCAATGTTCTCTCCATCAATACAACCATGCAATCCTTAATGGAGGAAATCAAACGAGACCTGACCACCCAGCTTGAATTTGTATTTTCATCACTCTGTACCAAGCTTCATATCCCTACAGATACCCCTTCCTCTGACTCACCCCCACATATCAAAGGTGAAAATTCCTCTCATTCCCATAACTTTCAGCACCATCACTTTCAACGTGACCTACACCTTCCGCAGGTGGATGTGACCAAATTTGATGGCTTGGACCCCACTAGTTGGGTAACCCAAATGGAACATTATTTCTATTTATATGGCACTACAGACGACTTGGCCAAACTCCAATATGGTGTTCTCCATATAGATCAAGAACGTTGGAAATGGTGGCAATGGAGAATTTTTTTTCGTCAAGGGTATATTGCTTGGACACACTTTGTGGCAAAGCTTTATGAAATCTTTGACACTGACACCAACCATTTGGGCCGTTTGACAAAGTTGAAACAATCAGGAACAATAGAAGAATTTATAGCTTCCTTTGAGTGCCTGGATTTTCAGATAAAGGGCATGTCTAATGCTTTTTTCCGAGAATTTTTTATCAGTGGCCTCAAGGATGAGATTCAGGCCCATGTCCTCATGGATCGACCTCAAAGTTGGGTGGAGGCTACTAAAAGAGATAAAGAAGCACAACAAGTTGTATCTTCTCAAAACCAGAAAACCACCTTTATCCCTCACCCTAAAATAGTAAATCCCACTACTCCCTCTGCTCCACTAAAGATCCAAAAATTGACCAGAGATGAAATGGATGAATGCCAACTCAAAGGCCTTTGTTATAATTTTGATGACAAATATTTCCCGATCCATAAGTGTAAGGAACAAAATCTTTTTATGGCCATCTCTGAGGATATTTCAGAAGAGGATGTTGAAACTCCCCTTATGTCTAAGTCACCTGAAACCACTAACATAACCCCTCCCTCAAACCCTCCCGAAGTAGAACCGATCATTTCAATCAATGCTCTCACTGGCTTCTTCGCTCCCAAACTCAAGATAATCGGTTACATCAAGCATCAGAAGGTCATGATTCTGGTTGATAGTGGAAGCACCCATAATTTTATTCATCGCCGCATTGCCCAAGAAACTCATTGCTATATCCATGCCATCAATAATTTCCAAATCATGATTAACAATGGTGGCTCCATGAAATGTGGAGGGAATTGTGAAAATGTGTGTCTCCAAATTGGTGACTACCACCTGAAATATCGTATGTTTGCTATCGACATGGGAGGTTGTGACATTGTGTTGGGTGTAGACTGGCTAAGTACTTTAGGTCCCATTCTCATGGTTTTCAAGGAATTAACCATGCAATTTGACCAGGAGGGCCACCAATCATTAGTTCCCATCGCATGGAAAAGCTGCTAAAAAAAATCATTATGGTGTTATTTCCCAACTCCATGCCATACAAGAAACAGAGACACCCTTGGTGCCACAAGACCTCCAAGACATCATTTCTAAATATCAAGTGGTATTTTACACTCCCCATGGACTCCCTCCTTCCCGTGGTGTTCATGATCATTCCATTCCCCTCGTACCCGGAAGCCTTCCTCCCAATATTCGTCTGTATCATCAACCCTTTTCCCAAACAAATGAAATTGAGAAAATGGTCTAGGAACTCCTTAGTGTAGGCGTTATCCACCCTAGTACGAGCCCCTACTCTTCTCCAGTGGTCATGGTCCTGAAGAAATAATGTTCTTGGAGAATGTGTCATGAATTTCGTTCCCTCAACAAACTTACCATTAAAGACAAATTTCCCATTCATGTCATTGATGACCTCCTAGATGAATTGAGTGACACCCAATTCTTTACTAAACTTGTTCTTCATTCAGGCTACCACTAGATAAGTATGAAAGAGGTAGACATTCCCAAGACTGCCTTTAGAACTCATGAGGGCCACTATGAGTTTTTGGTCATGCCCTTTGGCTTGTGTAATTCCCCCTCCACCTTCCAAAGCCTCATGAATCATGTCTTTCATCCTTTTACACATCCTTTTGTCTTAGTTTTCTTTGATGATACCCTAATCTATAGAAAAATCTGGACAGACCATCTTGCTCATGTGGATCGAATTCTTCATCTACTCTCTCAGCACCAACTTTTCCTAAAACAGTCTAAATGTGCTTTTTGCACCTCAAAAGTAGAGTACTTGGGTCATCTGGTTGGAAAGGATGATGTCAGGGTGGATCCTAAAAAGATTGAAGCTATGAAAGACTGTCCTCACCCAAAGACTCAAAATCTTGCGTGGATTTATGGTCTTAACATATTATTACTGCAAGTTTGTTAAGAATTATGGAAAGATTGCAACACTTCTCACTGCTCTCCTAAAAAATAACTCTTTCACTTGGACCCCAATCGCTGCTCAAGATTTTCAAACCTTGAAGATGGCCATGTGCACCACTCCAGTCCTGGCCCTTCCTAATTTCACAAAGACCTTTGTCTTGGAATGTGATGCTTTAGGGAAAGAAATTGGTGTTTTCCTTATGCAAGAGGGTCGGCCTTTGGCCTTTACCAGCAAGCAACTATCTAAAATAAATATGGGAAAATCAATCTATGAAAAGTAAATGTTGGTTATTCTACATGTTGTTTATCTATGGTGCCCTTATCTATTTGGGCAACGCTTCCAAATTAAGACAAACCATCAAAGCCTCAAGTATTTTCTGGAACAACGCATTTCCTCCTCGGAGAAACAAAAATGGGTGACTAAGCTCTTTGGATATGATTATGAGATCATTTACAAGAAATGCAAAGACAATGTGGTTGTGGATGCACTTTCTCAAAAATATGAAGACGAAGGATCCCTTTTTTCTCTTTCCTTCATTGTACCATATTGGCTCCAAGTCGTTCACTAGGAATGGCTACAAGATCCCAAAAATTCGCATTTGATCCAACAATTGCAATCCAATGTTCCAGATTCCCTAGGGTTCTCTTGTCTCCATGATGAGCTTCGATACAAAGTCTGTTTGTATTTAAGTAAATGATCAAAGCTTAAATCCACAGTACTTTCTAAGCTTCATGCTACACCCACAACGGGACACTCAGGGTTCACCAAAACCTATGACAAGGTCAAACGTTCTTTTTTTTGGGATGGTATGAAACATGACATTCGTAATTTTGTCGATGAATGTGATGTGTGTCAACACAACAAGGGATAAACAGCCAAATCTCTGGGCACACTACAACTGCTTCTGATTCCACCTGCTATTTGAAGGGATATCTCTATGGATTTTATTACAAGCTTACCCAAATCAGGAAATAAATCAGTCATCATGGTGGTTGTTGATCACCTTTCCAACTATGCTCATTTCTGCACTCTTCAACACCCATTTACAACATCCACGGTAGCTCAAATTTTCATGGACCAGGTCTTCAAGCTTCATGGAATGTCGCACTCTATTGTTTTTGATCGCGACCCAACTTTCACAAGAAATTTTTGGCAAGAACTATTCAAGCTACAAGGAACCCAATTATATCTCAACATAGCTTATCATCTCCAGACTGATGGTCAAACATAAGTTGTCAACAAGTGTTTGGAAATATATTTGAGGTGTTTTTCCTTGGAAAAACAAAATCAATGGGCTCAATGGTTACCCCTAGAGAAATGGTGGTACAACACTTCATACCATACAGCTACACGCATGACTCCTTTTGAAGCGGTATATGGAAAAAATCCACCTTCAGTTCTCTCATACCTATCGGGTGTCTCGAACATCCAGGCGGTTGACCAAACACTTACAATTCGAGAGGCTATTCTTCGTACCCTCATAAAGAATTTGGTCATGGCACATAATCACATGAAGTAACAAGTAGATCAAGGTCACTCTGAACGTCAATTTGCAGAAGGGGATGAGGTGTTTCTTCGACTGCAACCTTACAAGCAAAATTCCCTCAAGGTCGAGCATTTTCAGAAGCTAGCACCCAAATTTTATGGTCCTTATACTATTCTCAAGCATGTGGGACACGTGGCCTATCAGTTAGTTTTTCCCAGTCATTCGAAGCTACATCCTGTTTTTCATGTTTCATGCTTAAAGAAGGTGATTGGAACTAAGTACCAAATTCAAACCAACCTTCCTGAATTAGCTGAAGAAGGATCCATTTGGCTACAACCACAAGCAATTTTGTACCATCATGAGGATCGCTTGCGTCAGAGAACCATCAAGGAAGTGTCAGTCCAGTGGAAAGATACAACTCCAGCAGATGCCACTTGGGAACCAACTACCATTTTGTAGCAATTTCCGCATCTCAAGCCTTGAGGACAAGGCTATTTTTAAGGGGGAGGACATGTTAGGGTCCTAACCTGCACATAGGTAGAACAATATATTTGGATGTAATAAAGATCAATATTAATAAGGCCTTGCAATGAAATAAAATAAGTCGAATGTAAGAAGACCTAATAGAAGCTTCTATTTCTAGAAGGATCTTCCTCTAGATGTTTCTTTTGATAGACATATTTAGTATAAATAGGAGTCGAGGGTATGAGAACCTTAGCCTGGATATTATTGTAATAGAACTCTTCTCAACTGGAGGTTGCCCCCTTGAAGAGGCTCGTGAACATTGCTTTCGGAATCAAAGTGTTATTTCTATTGTTATTCTTATATCATTTGAGTGCTATTGTGGTGATTGTTCTAGTTATATTGTTGTTATTCTCCCATTTCTAGCATTTTATTTCTGTTCTGCATTCTTTTTATATCTGGTATATTACATTTTTAATCACAGTCTCTTGAATGCTAAGATGGGCCACAATTTTCCTTCCCTCATTTCAACCACATGCCTTTGTCTATGGTGCAATTATCCCATGCTACATTATTCTATTGGACTTTTTGCTCAAATTTAGACTACCACTTATTGCATTGAATCATGGCATTGATAATACCACATTGAGTTTCAACCATATCCCATGTAGAGGGCTCCTTCTTTCACCAAGTGGTGTGCTCTGCCATGTGTCTGAAACATCCAAACCAAAGAAAAGAAAAACACAACCCCAACAAAATTTAGAGAGGACACTCATCCCTCAAATTTAACTCATAGTGTTTGGTGGATTGCATAATCAAAGGATAGAGCATACTAACTCATAGTGTTTGGTGGATTGCATAATCAAAGGATAGAGCATAATAATATGATGAACACAACTTCATACTTGAGTTACTTACCATTAAAGTGGTAAATGTATGTGATCTTTTTTGTATCTGCCCCTAATATATGTCTAATATGTCTGTCCCTACATTTTATCCAGTTTTGATTTAAGATTCCTCATCTCCTCTAAAATGCTTATATCCATATTATTAAGTAAATTAAAATACACACCCTAACCTTTATCAATATCATTAAATTCAGTTTTCAATATTCGAAGGACATATCGATTCTCTGAGATAGCTCTCACTCTAATTTTAGGGTTTGATTTTAGCCGTGACCATGACTACCCAGGGCGGAGGGGAGTTGTCGCCCCCTCCCTCCCCAACCTCCTCCTTTCGTAAGCTAGTTGCAGCCTGCAGCAAGAAGCTCCCTCCTTCAGAACCTCCAAGCTTTGTAAGGAAACTAAGCACGGTTTTGGAGATTGACCTTCCTCCGGATCAACCAATAAAGGTCACTCTGTCCCTTTCATATCGTGGCCTGGTAGGTTAGTTCATGGGCCTCTGGCCCTCAGCCAGAACAAAAGACAACTGGATTCAAAGGAACTGGAGGCCGCTGATAACAAACAGTGTAACGTGCTATGCGGTTGGGAGAGGATATTTTATCTTCGAATTCATCTCTCAGGAGGACAGAGATATAATCTTCAGAAATGGACCGTACTTTATGGGCACACAAGGGCTCTATCTGAATCATTGGACCCCAAGTTTTGATCCAGCTTCAGATGTGCCAAAGGACGTCCTTGTCTAGGTAAGACTCCCAAACCTACCAATACACTGTTGGAACTCCTCATCGCTCCAAGCTATCGGAAATGGATTGGGACATTACATAGATAGAGCAGACCCAAAATACCAATACTCCTGTGCAAGGATCTGTGTGGAATTTGATCTGGAGGTATGTTTGTCGGAAGCGGTAAAACTAAAAGTAGGGGATTGGCATCACTTTCAAAAGATAGATTATGAGCAGCTCCCGTTCAAATGTAGAGGATGTCATGAATACGACCACTTCCAATGAAACTGTCCAAAAAACCTACATATAGAGAAAGAAGGGGATGAAGGCTGGCAACAGGCCCGGAAAGGGAAACCAAAATCAAAAGGCACAAGAAGCGAAAAGTCAGCCCCAACGCAATACAAAAACCCAGGAAGCAAAGAGACTGATAACAACTTCAATACATTGGCCCTCGAAACTGGAGGTGAGACAGAAGAGCCGAGCAAAGACACCCAAGGGGAAGCAGCAAGAGGTACCCAAATCCCTGAAGAGAGAGAAACTCAAAAGGAAACAGAAGAAGAGGAGAAAAATAAATCCCCCCAAAGGATTGGGGCAACTCAGGGCAGAGAGGAAGGGGAGATCTCGTCTGGCAGTGAATCGGAAGGAGCAAGTGAAGCCTAGGCCACGCCAAAGAAACCAGGAAGAGGCAAGAAATCCAAAAAAGAAGAAAGAGATCAGGAAACCTACAAGGACGTCCTAAAAGGTGCACAACAAACCATCAAGAAACTGATCAGTGTGCGACAAACAAGGAAGCTATTCAAAGCCTCCCAAGGAGGCCACTCCCCCCCTCAAGGTAATTAATGAAGTTAACCTCCTGGAATTGTAGGGGTCTCGGCAGTAAAAAGAAAGAGGAAGCACTCAAGGATATCGCCAAAGCCTCGAAAGCGGACATCCTACTCCTCCAAGAGACCAAGATGAGTCAACACGACTCTCTCAAAGTTTCAATGAACGTTTGGAAAAACAACCAAGCAATAGCTGAAAATGCCAGAGGCGCGTCAGGAGGGCTCTGCACCCTATGGAACACTACAAAAATAGAACTGATCAGATCAGACACATGCATGCATTGGATTCATACCAAGCTCCTCCAAAAATATTCCAGACATATGGTAAGCCTCTTTAATATATATGTTCCGCAACATATAGAAGAAAAAAAGATCTGTTGGGAAACCCTCCAAGACTTCTTACAAAAAAATGATCTAGAAAATATTATTTTAGGAGGGGATCTAAATGTAACCCTGACCTAGGAGGAAAAAAGAGGAGGATCTATAGTAAGAGATCCATCTAGGGAATGGGTGGAAGACCTAATCTCAGCCTGGGACCTAATAGACATCAAGCCGGTCAAAGGCCTCTATACGTGGACCAATAAAAGGGTAGGACCGAGGCATATAGCTGCCAGGCTGGACAGATTCCTCGTCCAAAGCTCTTTCTTGACTCTTGGGCTTATAGTCTCCTCAGAAATTCTCCCTCGTAGCATTTAAGATCACAAGCCCGTCCGCTTAGAGTTTAGAACCGATCAAGGCCAGGGACCCATCCCTTTCAGATTCAACCCGTCCTGGATCCAAGACAAAGACTTCCTACGTCTATTATCTAGCGAGTGGACAAGAAAGGTCAAAGGATCTGCTTTTTATGTTTGGGAAGAGAAGCTTCAAAGGCTAAAGACTACCCTAAAGTCCTAGGCAAAAGGACAACCAGACCCAACCACCTCACGTAAAGAAGCCCAAAAGCAACTTGAGAGCCACCAGCTAGATTTGGAAAACAAAGAAATCACAAAAGAGGATCTTCTGCAAGAAGCCCAGCTCCAAAGACAATGGCACAAAGCCTGCAGGGAGGAAGAATGTTATTGGAGGAAAAAATCCAGAAGCCTTTGGCTACAGGACGAAGATAAAAATACTAGTTATTTCCATAAGCAAGCGGAGGCAAGGAAGCATTATAAGGCGGTGATAGAAATCTAGGTCCAAAATATTAAAATATCATATCCAGAAGACATTAAACAAGTAGCCTTTGAGACCTTTGAAGCCCTCTACTCATAACCGCAAAGGGCAGACCTTGACCCCCCTCGGTACCCTCTCTCCATCATTCCAAATATCATAAAGGAGGATCTCAACCTTGGCCTGAAGAAGGAAGTTACACTGCAGGAAATAAAGGAAGCACTGGATCAAATGAATCCGGACAAGGCCCCAGGACCGGACGGTTTCACTGCCAGATTCTACCAACAGTGTTGGGGGATAATCAAATCTGATCTCACAAAAATGATAAGGAAATCACAATTGAGCAGCAAGATAGGAGGGAGCACAAACTCGGGCTTCCTGGCACTTATTCCGAAGGAGAAAGGAGCGCTCAACTTCAACCACTTTAGGCCAATTTCCCTCTGCAACACCAGCTACAAAAGCCTCACCAAAATTATAGCAAACAGAATGAAAACAATCCTCCCTCTTATCATCCCAGAAAACCAGGGAGGCTTCATCAAAGGCAGACACATTGCAGACAACATCATCCTAGTTCAAGAGGCCCTTCACTCAAGTGTTCAGAGGAAAGACAAAGGTATGATTATAAATCTTGATCTCGCCAATGCCTTTGATAGAGTCAATCACAGTTTTTTATTTGAGGTAATGAGAAAGTTTGGCTTCGATGAGTCTTTTGTAAATTGGATAAAAGCCTGTATAGGTTCACCGTGGATAGCCCCCATGGTGAATGGAAGGGTAACGGAATTTTTTCAAGCCTCCAGAGGGTTAAGGAAAGGGTGCCCCCTCTCGCCTCTTCTCTATGTAATTCAAGCTTCTGTCCTAAGCTATCAGTTGGAAAACTCCCAAACTCAAAACAATCTTCAGGGTTTAAGAATAGCACAAGGGGTGAAAGACATAAAACATGCTCAATTTGCGGACGACACCCTGCTGTTAGGAGGGGCAAGCCCAATAATTGCAAAGAAGTTCAAGGAGGAACTAGATGCTTATGCTGCAATTTCAGGAAGTGAAATAAGTCAAGCAAAAAGCAAGATTTATGGTTGGAATATCACGCCTAAGGAAATGATGGGAATAACTAGAGTTCTGGGGATGGAAGGGAACACTAAATGGGAGGCCTTTAATTACTTGGGAATCTCGATCTTCAGAGCTGTCCCAAGAGCCTCACAGTGGAACCACCTAATTGACAAATTAAAGAAGAGAATTTCCACCTAGGGGGGTCAACTGGTTAAATATTGCAGGGAAAGTTGTCCTAATTAAGTCAATTCTGGCCAGTGTACCCATCTATCAGAGCTCGCTGCTTTTAGCCCCCGGCTCCACAATACAAAAAATTGAGGCAATGCAAAGACGCTTCCTGTGGGAAGGCGGAAAGAAGACAGGTAGGAAATTGCACCTGATAAACTGAGAAAAAACCTCTAAGCCTCTCCTTGAAGGTGAACTCAACTTCAAAAAAACCCGAATACATAACCTGGCTCTGGGGGCAAAGATGCTCTAGAATATTGTCACCGGGGAACCAACCTGGAGCAAAGTAGCACTGTGGAAAAAATATTTTAGGGGAACAAGGGAATGTTGCTTAGAATACCCTTGCAGGGAAACTAAAGGATCCCCTATTTTTACACTCTACAAGAAGGCCTTACCCCACTTCAACCCCCATCTCACCTGGGTGCCAAGAAATGGAAAGAAAATCAAAATCTGGCAAGACTCAATCTTAGGAGACCCTCCTCTACACCTGAGATAGGATCTGCAGCACCTCAAAGACTGGATGGAAAGCCAAAATTTAAAGACTCTCTTCGACATCTCAGTTTGGGGGAACGACAGGTAGAAATCGTGGCAAGGGTGGGGAGTGGGCAACATACCCCCAGATTTAGAAGGGGACTCGAGAATTCTTAAGCTTTATCTTCAGGGGAAATACCCCCTAAAAAAAAAAGGGAAGGACGAGAGAGGTTGGGGAAAGAACGCCAAGCCCTACACCACAACTAATGGCTATCGATTCACTATAAATGTCCCCAATGTCCCCCTTGATCTGAGCATCTGGAAATCTATTTGGCAATTTAAGTCCATTCCTAAAATTGATATGTTTATTTGGACTCTTGCGCACAATAGCATCGAAACAGGGGAAAACCTCCAAAGGAAAGGCTGGGAGGGCCCCTTCAAGTGCCCCCTCTGTCAACAGGCTAAAGAAACTATAGATCATCTCCTCCTCAACTGCGTCTTTTCCAAGGAAGTCTGGAGGCTGGAAATTGGCACTCAAACTGAAATCAATCGTCCTCGAGACACCAAAAGTCTACTCCAGCACTGGGATTCCCAATACCCGTTCCAGAAACAAAAACGAAGCCATGCCTTTGCGTTGTGGAAAGTCCTCCCAAAGTACGTCCTGTGGAACCTATGGCTTGAAAGAAACAACAGAATCTTCAGGGACAGAAAAAGGAGCGCACCCATAGTGGTAGCCAAAATTCAAGCACTATTCAGAGAAAGTGCCCCTTACTTATGTCAGTCAAATTACAGTAGGAAGCTAAAAGAGTTAGAAGAGCTCTGGTTGGATCAATTTAAAATTCAAAGTCAGATTGGGATCACAGTTAGCCCCCCAAGTCAAGAGAATTGGGAAATCAGGAAAGGTAAAGAGGAGTTTGACCAATGGAAAACAGAGAGAGAGGCCTATATCATGTCCTTTGATGGGGCCTCAAAAGGAAATCTGGGCCTAGCAGGTGGAGGAGGGATAATTGAAAGCCCCAATGCAGGACCAACGATAAGCTATGCTCTGGGTTTAGGCATTGAAACTAACAACAGTGCAGAAGCCATGGCATTGTGGCAGGGACTGTGTCAAGCCAACAAGCATGGGGTCCAGAACTTGGTCATAGTAGGTGACTCCAAAGTGGTAATCAGAGCCATTATCTACCGATCTAAAACACAAAACGCGAAGCTCAACAACCTGTTGGACAAAATCCACCTCCTTCTTGGGCGTTTCATCTCATACAAGATATTTCATGTGTTAAGAGAGCTGAATGAGAAAACGGATGTGGAAGCCAACAAAGGCGCCCTCTTGGAGCCGGGAAATTTGAATCTAGATGGAACATTGTCCACCGTGGAGTTGTCGTGAATCATGAGATACAACCCGCATTCAATATGCAAGTGGACGAGAAAGGGAAAAGGACGAGAGAGAATGCGCAGGCTCAATCAGTTCAGGGCCACGCGATTGGGTGAAAGGGACAGAGGAAGGTACCATGCGCAAGCGGATCTCAGGGAGGGGACAAAGGAACACCTCGGCCATACCTCTTGAACTTAGCAACTCAGGACGAAATAATGAAGGCCAAGGAAGGCGAGCTTAAATCAAAGGTGAAACCACAGGTTCAAGTCATTCCTATGCACAGCTCTCCTGCGAACTCGTCTTTGAAGAATATGGTCGCTCGTGGAAGGGGAGGCATCAAGAAATGGCGGCAAGCTCCAGCAAAAAACCAAGCATGGAGGAAAGGCTAAAGGCAATGGACTCAACCCTGGAGAATCTCAAGCAAATGTTACAGTTCCAACTGGATTTTCTTGAGAATCTGGATAGAGGGGGGCAGGCAGAAGGCTGGAGAAGCCGGAGCAAGACATCACCACCACAAAGTTCGGATTTACTGAGGAACTGAGCAATCTGCATCAAGAATTTAAGAATCCAAAGAAAGGGTTTGAGGACAGAATAGGTCAGCTGGAAGAGAAAATGTCCGAGCTTAACAACGAGTGGAAGCAGGATCCCAAAAACTAATCAAGTCGCTCTATCTGAAGCGAGCTTCCTCTTTTTTTGCATCTTGACATTTTGTATAAAAGTCAAGGCATTAAATAAGTGTGTAATCGCAGGTTTTATGTAAGCTTCTGTAGGTAAGGATCCAAGTTCAGGGTATTTAGGAGCACTGATAAGCATCATACTGGCAACCGCTCAGTGAAACAAAGCCTTTTTGTAAATGTATCAGTGGCTAGTCCGCCTTTTAATATAAATCCCACTACTAATTCTTGTCAAAAAATAAAAAATAAATAAAAAAACATCATTAAATTAAAGTAACCTTCGCTACTTATAATCAAGCTATATATTTATCAACTATGAGTGATAAAATATAATCAAGTGAATAAAAAAATAACTCAACTCCAATACAAATATGGTTAAAATTATTAACCAAGGAAAAACCTAAAAGATCCATGGTGTGGACACAATAATTAATCAAAACGACATCAAATCTAGGTCGCCGACCTCAAAATTATATCTTTAAACGAATAAGGGTATACGAATCCTTCGTCGCCTCTTGTGGCAGTCCCGTCTCTATATATCTATATATAAGAAGTTAAGAAGTGTCATTGTTGTACCGAGCAAAACATTAACGTGTACTTTCTACGGCATAACCGTTGGTGGAGAAATAATTTCAGTTCGGCGGTTCTGCCACAGATTTTACTAGCGGATTGCCGAACCTGCAGTCTTTGTCTTGCCGAACCTGCAGTCTTTGTCTTTTCGTTTAACAAGATGGCCGGAGGCAGCAACAGCCGGCGGAAAAGATTTTCCCTGTTAGAAAATGGTGAAGTTGCAACTTGTTACTCTTCCTGGGCCAAATATAAAGATGAAAATATATCCCAGTCGG
>ML799246.1:3964-62720 GCA_009831015.1 Picea engelmannii
ATAAAAAAGATACTTTTCCCGTCCCGAATACATGAGTCTTATCTATGTCATTTGATTTGTGTTTTATCTCTAACCCTAGAATAGATCAGTAGCATGCATGCATAGTCTTGTCTTGATTGCAGGGAAGCTTTTGGAAGGAGCAGCAGCAGCAAGGGGATAAGAAGCTCAATGGAGGATCTACTTCAACCGTCGGAAAAAGGTTGGTTCATTCTTCTCTTGTGTGCATGTGAAAATCGGGGTTTCAGATTTGGGTAGAAGGTTAAAAGTTAAGTCTTGAGGGTCATGATCTGCGTATAAGTTTAGAGCCCTAGCTTATTAGTCCGTAGGGTAGAATACCCCACAACAACTCCATATATACTTCTTCCTCTATATCTCCATTAATAAATGTTGACTTTACATCCATCTGATATACTTTAAAGTTTTTATGACATGAATATGCAATAAAAATTCTTATGGATTCCAATCTTTCCATGGGTGCAAAGGTTTCATCAAAGTCTCGTTCTTCAACTTGTGCATACCCTTTACAGACTAATCTGGCTTTGTTCCTAACAACTTGTCCTTTTTCATTCATTTTATTCTTGAACACCCATTAGGATCCTATTACATTCTTATCTTCAGGTCTAGGAACAAGCTCCCAAGTATTGTTCTTCTCAATCTGATCAAGCTCTTCATTCATAGCTCTAATCCAGTCATCATGCTTGCTGGCTTCATCGAAATTTTTAGGTTCAATCATAGATAAAAATACAACCTCAGATTGTTCTGAGTATTTAATCAATTTCCTTCTTGTATGAACTCCTTTATTTATATCTCAAATTATCTGATTTTCAGGATGATTCTTTCTAACAATTATGAGAGGTGGTTTTGTTTCTTTCTGTTGATTTTTGTCAGCTAGAGTATTCACATCTTCATCTGATTCATATTCTTCTCTTTCTGATCCTTGGAACTATTCATCTTCAACTTCAACTATATCTTTTGTGCTTGGTTCAACACTGCTTACATTTCGTACCGGGATTTCATCATCAACTTTTATGTCGATACAATCAACCAATTTATGCAGCCTCTTATTGTAGCATCTGTTTCCTTTATTGTTTGTAGCATAACCTAAGAAGATACTTTCATCATCCTTGTCATCATATTTGTCAATATTTTCATCATTATTCTTAATATAACATTTACTCCCAAAGACTTTAAAATGCTCGATTGAAGCAGGTCTTCCAAACCACAGTTCATAAGGAGTCTTGTCACTGTGTGGCCTGAGATGAGCTTTTTTAAGGATATGAACAACTGTATGAATTGCTTCCACCCAATATGTCTGAGCAATATTCCTTTCATTCATCATTGATCTTGCCATCTGCTGAACTGATCTATTTTGCCTCTCAACTACTCCATTTTGTTGCGGGGTCCTTGGAATAGTGTATTCTCGTTTGATTCCATGTTTATCACAAAACTCTTTGAAGTTACATGAACTAAACTCTCCTCCTCTATCAGACCTTACTTCCTTCAATCTTTTTTCTGTTTGATTCTTAGTCAGAGCCTTAAACACTTTGAATTTTTCAAGTGCTTCAGATTTTTCCTTCAAAAAGGAAACTCATGTTGGTCTAGAATAATCATCAATAATCAACATAAATTACTTTTCTTTTTCTGTACCTTCTTTCCTTGATGGTCCACATAAATCCGTATGTACTAACTGGAGAAGTTTTATGTTGAAGGAAAGTTTTTAGATTTGAACTGTTCCCGAGTAAGCTTTCCTATTTGGCAAGGTTTACAAACATAATCATATGGATTTGATATCTTTGGAAGATATTTTACTGCCCCGTTGTTTCTAAGATCGATTATATTATCAAAATTTAGGTGTCCAAGTCTCCTATGCCATATCCAACTTTCATCATACTTTCTTAAGTGGCACTCTTCTTTTTCTTCTTTTAACACATAGACATTGTTTTCTGTTCTTATCCATTTTGCAACCAACTGTCCTGAATTCACGGAATTTATTTTACAATCTTTAGAAGTAAAAGAAACTTCACATCCTCTGTCACAAACTTGACTTACACTTAGTAGATTATGTTTCAAACCATCTACAAACAAAACATCTTGAGCTTTTCCTTTTCCATTAGTCAGACTTACTATTCCTTTACCTTTTATTTTTTCTGGTGCATCATTTCCAAAAGTTACATTCCTTAATTTGCTTTCACTTAGAGTTAGAAATTTACTTTTGTCTCCAGTCATATGTTTGGAACATCCACTTTCAATATATCAGGGATTCTTTTGTCTTTAGGTTGATAAAACTAGTCTACACTTGTCATTTTCTTTCTTCTTCCAAACCTTGAAATTTTCAGTAGTGGGATTCAAATTTGGCTTATAATTCCTTAAGCGACAATCTGCAGCTTTATGTCCATAGTTATGGAAGATGTAACATTTTGGTTCACTGAATAACAGATCATAACGACTGTTATGCTCATAACTTTTGTTATGTTTCACCTGTGTCCTTCTCCCAGCCATCACATGATTTATAGTCTGTGGTTGTTTTTTGTTTGGTTGTCTCAATCTTTGTTGATTATTCCTCGAGTAACTTGATTTCTCATATCTAAATCTTAAAGAACAAGTTATAGCTTTGTGACCAAAGTTAGAACAGAAAAAACAATATCCATTGAAAAATCCTTTATACATGGAAAAAGACTGTCTTCTTTGAGTGGGTCGATTTCTTCCATGATGATAATTTCTTTGATCTACAGATTCGGTTAAGGTTATTTTTCTTTCATTCATTCTTGGTGGGTGATTTTATTTCTTTGTTTTTGCAGAGTGGTTGTTGTCAATGATTGTAGATTTGACAAACTTGATGGGTTTTGTATTACTTGGATGATCACTACTTGATCCTTCTTCATAGCCCAAGCCATATTTCAACTTTGGATTCCTTTGCTGATTTAGAATGGAGGTCAATCCTTTTGATGTTTTAATACTTGACATATTTTGGTGATACAATGCTTTAAACTTCTCCATCTCTTTTCTAGTTTTTACTATCTCTTCTTCTAAGGCTTCACATCTCTCTTTCTTTTCTGCTAACTGTTGTTTCATAATGTCCTCTATTTTCTTTGTCTCTTCTAACTCCACTTTTAGTAAGTCAAAGTCTTCATCATGTTTTTTACCATTCATTCTAAACTACATCAACAACTATTTTTGTTTTCTCTTCTTACATATGAGTCTGTCAATTTCTTCCAAAGCACTGATTAAGTCACCTTCCATATCCACCACAACTTCTTCCTCATCCATGCCACCTCATGCATGTTTATCATCAAGATATACCATAGACATAAGCATAAAATCATTCACTTTGTCTTCACAGGATGAATCACTATCTATGTCTTTTGAGGAGTCATCATTGTTTGCACACAAACTTTTCTTTTTACTATATTTCTTAAATTTGTATTTATTTTCATCATCAGAGTTCTGGTCCTTTTGGTATTTTTTCTTGTGAGGACACTTGGATGAAAAATGACCTAATTTACCACAGTTAAAGCATTTGAAGGGCAACTTGCCTTGGTATTTTCCTGATCCTTTCTTTAACCTTCTCACAATTTTTTCCTCAATATCATCTAGTTCTGAATCAATATTCTTGTCTGCTTTAAAAGATGCTTCTCTAGTAATGGATTTATCTTTGCTAATTCTCATTTCGTATGCAGTTAGAGTTCCTAGGAGTTGATCAATAGACAAAGTTTTAAGATAATCTAGTTCTTCTATTGCAGAGACTTTTGGATTAAATTTATCAAGCAGAGATCTTAAAATCTTTTGAACTAAAAATGATTCTTCAATCTTCTCACCAAGACCCTTCATGGCATTCACGAGTTCTTCAACTCTTAAAAAATATTTTATAATTGTTTCATCTTCATTCATCTTTAATTGTTCAAATTTCAATCTATATGTTTGAAGTTTGACATCTTTTACTTTCTCATTTCCTTCATAACTGCTAATAAGTTTATCCCACATTTATTTGACAGTTTCAAGATGCATCACCTTTACAAACTCAGCTTCATCAAGTCCATTCAAGATAGCATTCATTCCCTTAGCATTAAATATAAATTCTAACTTATCATCCTTGGAAGCTAGCACAACAGGATTTATGTATCCAGTCTCTACTACATCCCAAACATCAACACCTAAGGCCATTAAGTATGTTCTCATTCTAACCTTCCAGAAGGAAAAATTTGTTCCATCAAACATAGGAGGCTTATTGGATGAAGCCCCTTCATGACTTGTCATGTTTAAGCTTACAGATCTACCTTTAAATAAAAGGAACCCATTTTGATACCAATTGTTGAAATTACTAAGACAACTGAGAGGGCGGGTGAATCAGTTGTTACTGTGCTTAAACAATTTATGACTATTCAAATAATTTTTAACCTCTTCCAAGTGACCATCAATATTATACAAGATATGAATAACATAAATAATAAACATTAGTCACATATAAGATATACACAGAGACAAATTTTCACGAGGAAACCCATAAAGGGAGAAAACCTCTTCTTCTTCAAATGATAGGTAGTCTTTTAAGTTTTGTACATCATCTATATTTGATAACCAACTCAATGTGAGGCTACTACCTATGTTTTACAAGCTCCAACTTGTTGAGAGAACCAACTCTCTAGTTTCTCTAGCACCCACTAGAAGGAAGCATCAACTCCCTAAATGTTCCAGCACCAACTGGACTTATACAAGCACCAACTTGCATACATAAAACTCTGTGTTTTCCCTACCACCACCCTGCCACCCTGTTTTCTAGCCACAACTAGATGGAAGATACAACTTCCAATATTCAAGAAACAACTTGAATATCAGAGGACCACAGTCCTCACTAGCACCACCCTACCTCCCTGATTATAAATAAATGATTGAATAACCAACAATACATGTATATCAATTCTTACCACTTCTTCTCTGTTATGCAATTCTTCTCTACTTCACTATTCTTTTGCTTTGTTCATACTTGGCTTGAATTGTTGTCTCTTTCTATTTGTTCCTTCTCTGTTCATCTCAATCTCTTTAGTATGTGTTCATTCTTCTCTCTTCACCTTTTCTTTTCTGTTCAACTTTTGTTTCTCATCTCTGAGTTTGATCTCACACTGTGCATACTGTGATTTTCCTTTCTCCCAGTTCAACTCATTTTTCCAGTGAGAACAACCAACCTCACACAGTCACTGCATATCTCTTCTATGCTCTCCCACTGATTCAGTTACACCTCGAATCTCCAAGGAAAATGCCTCAGAAACAGAATCGCCAAATGTCCAAGAACTATGATACAGTTCTGCTAACTGAATCATAACTAAACAATTAACCGTGAGGTGAAACAGTAGCCCTTCGATCAGATTTCCAAATAACCGCACTGTTGGATTACATCTACAGGGTCTCGTGTTTATCCCATATGCCCATTGGTTGTGACCACAGGCCTAATCAAAAGGTTCTTCGTAATTTCGTGTTTCATGAGTTTTGTTGCGAGTCACTCTGACTCTTCCAATTCCCGATCATGAAATGGAGCCTAGCAACTTGCAATATCCTTCCTTCACGTGACCATCGGTGGTGACCATCGGCTATGCCAACAAGCGCTTTGCAATTTTGTTTATTGAAAATATTGTGATGAGACATCTCGACTCTCCCATGTCATGATCTATGAAATAGAGCTTAGCTGGGGTAGCTCCTTCCTCTCATATGACCACGAGATGTGACCAATATCTTATTTAGAAGGCACTTCACGACTCGTGATTTCGAGAATCATGTGAAGAGGTGTCTCGGCTCTCCCAAGTTGCGATATTTGAAATACTCCATATCGGATCAACGGTCCAGGTCTCTCACTTTTATGGGCGACTGTGATCATGTCGCGACCTCAAACCTCATGAGTTTTTGCAACTTTGCCTTTGACTTTTCCAACTCGCGAGTCAATGAAATTCCAATCGCTCACCACGTGTCCTCTGGCTCCAACGACCAGGATCATTTCGCGACCTCACATATCGTGAGTTCTAGGGGTTAGAGAACCTCCTTCCTTTGACCTTTCAGTCAACAAAATGATGATATTTCACTACATGTCCTCTAGATCCTACAGTTCATATCTCATCGCGATTTCACATTCCATGGAGTTGGAGGATGGCTCTCGACCTTATCCTCTTCACAGTTATACTGGATCCGATGGTTGTTGTTCCTCGGCACTCAGATCCAATGTCTGATATTTGTTCTCCTCTTTTGTGCACTCCTCCTCCTGAGCTTACACTTTTGTTCATTCTTTCCATGCCATTATCATTGTGCTGTTGATCTTGCTATCATTGCAAAACAAATATATTCTTGTTGTGTTGATCTTGCCATCAATGACAAACAAGCATACTTTGCCTTCTATCTGTAAATATGCCAACATTTGTAGTATTGGTTCTTTGTGTTACTACGACCTATGTTATTCATTGACACCACTGCTACCTATTCTTGGAAAACCTGCACAATAAGCATATTAGTAACACATACAACAATTGAAAAGAAATGAAAACAATGCAACAAATGAAAGGGGAAGAATTTGAGCTATGCTATACTACATGCATAAAGGATTAAATATATTATGGTTAAAACCTAGCTAGCAAGTGATGGTTATAGAATTTAATTGATTTATATTGGTAATATGAATATGGTATATTTGGATGGATGGGATTTGGTGGGTCATTTGACAAGGTAATGGACATTAATGGTTATGCGATTTTGTTTGAGTTACATAGTTCATATCCATAGGGATTATTTTATGGCATGAGTTGATATGGATTGTGCTATTGGTTTTAATGGTTGATGGTTCCGATACATGGTCTAATTAATTGAGTTAATGGACTATTGGCTGGCTTGTACTAATGCCTTAATTGATTGTGGGTGGAGGCGACATGCATTTACTGCATGTCACCTTTACTCCTTTTGTTGGCCGCCACCCTAGTCGGGCTATTGTTCGACATTGTTGTTGAGGTTATTCTTTGATTTTTTAGCAGAGGGGGACCGCTCTACCAGCTCACGTTTTAAGTTGTTTGATTATAGGTATGTCTTTTTTTTCCCATTCATGAGTTTTATTTGGTTATGAAAAGATTAATGGCTCGGGTGTATTGGTTTGTGCTTTCCTAAGTATTGCAACTGTGTAAAATTGTGTTCCTGGAATGAAGCGTGGGTGGTTCTTTCTGCAATAATATTGAATTCATAGAAGTTATTGGTCATCCTCGGAGGTATCTCTCTATTATCCTTGTTGGTTTAGTTGGATGGTTTTTGTTTGGTCTTGGGTGGATAGCTATCCTCACACATTTGTCACTATATCCAGTCTTTGGCTTTTGTGGGTTTAATAGTTGGAGGCATTCTGTGTCACGGGGTTTGTTCACTTGAGCATTGGTTTTTTTCCATCATTAAAGGGTCGCGAAGTGGGTTATTTTGTTAAGTTCTCAGCCCGTCTTCACTTCAGCGTTGTGGTTGTTTGAATGGAGAACCACGAGGGTTATACCCTACGTGTGTTAAGTATCATTACTGGCAGAGTTGGAGTCTCGCTCCTTTGTTAAATCCCCCTGTCATGGGATTTGTTACATGTCCATGAATGAGTCGTGGTTTTCTCTGTGTATGCATCGCTGGCCTCAAAGTTTTCACCATTACAAGGAGTTGGCTTTGTTCTCCCTATGTTGGCTACAAAACAAACCCTTAGCCCTCCATTCCGAATTTTTATACAGAAGATTGGTCGGCATGTCAAGTTTACTATGGGTTATTGTGGATTGAATGTATTGTCGATTAATTTGAATACAGACTCGCCTAGTTGGTCATATGATAGTCGTGTTGGTTTGGAATCTAGTTACTGCCTCTGTTATAACAATGGTAAACCATGCATTGTTAATTGCACAACTCAAAATACACAGTCACTCTCCTTATGTTTAATAACTCATTATTGTTTAATGGAGAGGGCCACTGCCCCAATTCTAATTGATGCGTGGGTATGCGTGTTTGCCACAACTTGTTAGGTCGATTGATTTTTACGACAATGGTGAATTGGTTGGTTGATACAGAGTCACTGGTATTTTTGCACAAAGGATTATTTGGATGTTTAGTTGGCATTGGTCACAACTGCTTGATGTTTCTGATGTATACCGCATTGTGTGTGTGGTGTTTCTACACAATGAAATAATGGTCATTGTAACTGTTAGTTTCTTTTGGGGCCGAATTGTTATTGCAACCAGGAAGACTGTATGAACTACATCCACTGCATGTTTATGATTGTTTGATTGTATAAGACGAGTTGTACACAACATAGTTGATTATAGTTTGACTAAATTGAAGCAATATTGTATTAGATTGATGGCTCAACATGATGGGTTGAGTTATTACTATGACTGTGTGTTTGGTTTTGTAAAATGGAGATGTTGCATCATGGTGTTTTGGTGGCTGTGCACTGTGTATAATATGGATAGCTTGGGTTTCACACTCAGGGATACCCACAGAGTTTTAAGCATGTTTTTGTTACAATCTGATCATTTGTTGAGACAGGCATGTTGTTGATACCTCGTCATGTTGGATGGATGGCCTAGTTTTTTAGAGTCACATTGAATTGGGCTTGTACAGTGACAGAGTTACACTTACATGATTGAATTATTTTGTGCATAGCTTGTGTTGGAATGGTGGTTGTTTTCTGTCTGTTTAAATGTCAATTCAAGTTTTGTAATTTAATCTTGATTATTGCGTTTACTGCCCCTATATATTTTTAATGAATATCATTGCATTCTAAAGGACATGCCTGATTGCAGTGATAGTCTGACTTCATTATTAATTTTGGAAACATGACTTTTGAGTGTAGTTGTTGATTGAAGAAATGTGTGGGCAGTGGTTGGTTCTGATGGTTAATAGAGTGGAAATGATTACTATTTGAAAACTGTTATAAGATGCAAAGTGTATAAATGAAAGGAACATAACTTCTTTACAGATTGTGTGGAATGCATATTGTCTTGTGATGACACTGTGTTGGAAATTTGATTATGAATAATAAACTAGTTAAATACACAGTAAATTGTTATATGGTCACAATGATCGTTGGTTAGTGCATCACATAATGTTTTATGGATCACTTAATCAATTTTATGAACAGTAATCACTCTTTTTCCCTTCCATTATTTCATTTTCTGCTAATTACAAATCCCATCGCCTTCCCATATTCGTTTTTCACTCCCTGTTCTAACATTGATTACATTCAAGACAATTTCGATGTTAAAGAAATTGAAAGTGGCAGTGTCTTGTGTGGATTACAGTGATGTTTTATTGGTTTGGTTTATAGTTGATTGTTGTTGTCATTGAGAAATAACCATGTTATTTTCCCCCTCATTGTATCATGTTTCACTCAATATAAACCCCTTGCATATCCCAGAACCCTTTTCACCCCCTGCTCATTGATAAACAGTAAAACAATTTGTATGGATTGGATTGCATGAGTCTGATACATTGCTAAGCCAAATCTATTTCATATTTTTAAGAGTTGTCATGTATGGTTATTTAAAAGAATATTTGTTAATAAATCACGCATGCAGGAATGCGTTTTTTCAGTCGAGGTATCCATGGTCGAGGAAACAGAGGTAGAGGTAATTGGAACCGAGGCCCAAGAAGGCCTAGGTTATCCATACATTTTGATGTTGATTCACAAGAGCTTGGCCAATTGTTTCAGGCCAGATTTTCCAATTGGTTTGGGCAGGGAGTAGTCCAACCTAGGCCTGAAAGACCTCCTTTCCAAGTCTCACAAGCCCCTGGTATCCCTGTTCCCCCTCACGTATCATTGCAACCAGAGGTTCCTGAAAATGACAGATGGCAAGAGATTGTCCACCCAACAGTCTCCCAACATCGTGGTTGGCCCAACTTGTCCTTACCTACTCCTCCGCCTAACAACCATATCGTCTAAGCTTCCCCTGACCACTCACCAGTGCAATCCTCCCATGCTAGAAAGAGATTGAAAACTGAGGTCCATCATGCCCTTGACAGAGCAAAATCCATTGCTTCCCCTTTTTCACCCTCGAATGGCTCTGACAAATCCATGTCTTCCTGGATGCATTTGAGGGATGATTGTTCCCACATGATCAATGAGATTAGGCCTAAAGGCTCTGCAAAGCCAAAGGAAAATTTAGGAAAATCAAAAGGTGACAGCAGCAATCAAGGAAGGGTTGCATCGCAGACTGGGAAATATGGATTTTGAGTTTTTATTTTTATCCATTGTTGATGACAGTTGACTTCAGGAAATTTTGGACAACATGTTTTATTTTCGATATATGAGTAATATTTTTGAAAATAATTTCAAATTTCATGAGCTAAATTTTCCAAAAGTGAATATGTTGATGGGAGACACAAGGAGGTGTGTTTTACTTAAATAATGGTTATGTTATGATTGTTATGATTTCTATGAACTAAAGGGAGACACAAGGGGTCCCACCTACTAGTTATTATTTATTTATAACCCTTATTATAATTATTACTCTTCCCCCTAACTAAAGTTAGTTGAGTTTTTTAATTAACTTAACTAATGAGTTGGTTCAACTACTTCAACCAATTCTAATTTGTTTAAAAGAAAAAGGAAAGGGAGGAACAAGGAGAGGATAGAAGCAGAAGCATATGGAGGTTTTCTCTTTGAGTTTATGTTGAGATAGTTCAGTTTTCATTCATTCATTATTCATCACAAGCCTAATTCTCTTTTATGATAGTAGGGTCTTATTGTAGACATCAATATTCAGGGTTGAATCACATCATTCAGACACTTGTTTTTCAGAGGTGTTGATCTATCTTGGATAGTCTATGTAGACTTGTCTATTTGTCAATTAATTTTCATGACTAGTAGATCATTAGCTAGTAGATCATTAACTAACAATTTATTTTTTATCAACACTCAAGCAGTCAGTGGATCGAAGGAAAACTACAACATAAAGGATGGTGACACACCATGAGTTGGGGGAAAACTCCCACAATAGAGAGGAAGATTTCCATTAAAGGACGACAGTGGAAACCCCTCCATATTTGGCTGAAACTGTAAAAATTCTCATGGAAGAATTACACAGTTGTAAGGATGACAATGAAAGGTTGATAAAACAACAGGAAAAGCAAACTCAAATTAATGCAGTCCTACTACAAATCTTATCATATATATAAAGGAAGTTGCAACATGGACCAATAGCAAGTCATGTGGACATATACCATACTAAGAAAACCGAAAGTCCACCTAAGATACGAAACAATGGCCTTGAAAGTGGCCACATGAGGAGGAGAAGCTCAAGGAAGGCCCAACATGGGGCCAAGAGACACTCATCAGAAGAATCCTCTGGTGAGGAAACTGACAACTCCAAGGAATCTTCTAGTAGAAAAACTAGTTTGCATTCCCAGAGGAAAAGAAACAAGAGGAAAAATTCCAAGAGTCATGACCCTGAAGAGTTCAAGAAAGCCAAACCACCCACTTTCGATGGATAAATTATGAAAGGGGAAGAAGCATAAGTTTTGTTTCTTGGCTTGAAGAAGTACTTCAGAGTCCATGACTACTCTGAAAATTCAAAGGTTCGAATAGCCATTTTTAACCTAAATGGAAAGGCCTCCATTTGGTGGGAGGATCTTAGGAACGTGAAAGGAATCCATGAGAAGGACTTGTCATGGAAACAAATTGAGAAATACTTCAAGAAGAAGTACCTGTCAGAGAAATACTTTTATGGGAAGACTAAGGATTTCTATGAAATCAAGTTGGTACAATTCACCATAGATGAATATATCAATAAATTCCTTGAGATGATAAGGTATGTACCCTACATAAAGGATGAAAAGGTAAAAATGGAACGATTTATTAGTGTACTACCTCAATACTTCCAGGACAGGATTGAATTTGATGGGCCAAAGACCCTAGAAGACACTATCCAGAGGGAAAGATATTGCTATGAGTAGTTCAAGAAGAAGACAGAACCTCGCGAGTACTGGAAGAAGAAAAGTAGTTCGATATTCAAGAAAAAGGGATTTAAACCCTCAATATTTAAGAACTATGGGTGGGGTTATAAGATGATCCTTCCTACTAAAAGTGTATACCAGCAAAATTTTCCTTCTTAGAGTGGAAATAAACCCTTTGGAGCAGCCTTAGGTAAGACTTATAACACAAAGAGAGAACAATTGAAATGTTGGGGTTGTGGAGAAGAACATCTACTGAGATACTGCCCATATAGGAAACATAACAGTAGGAGGGTCTACAATGTCCAAGAGGCCACCACAGTCAATGATGCGGCTAGGAGAATGCCACAGATCTATGAATCCTTTGACAATAGACAAGTCAACCACCAAGATTTAGTGGTGGATATGGAAGGTATGATAGCCAACCATCTAGTTTACATTTTAATTGACCCTAGCTCTAATTTGAGTTATGTTGCCCCTCAAATTGTTGATAAATGTAAATTACAACAAGTCAAACATGTTGAATCACGGCTAGTACAACTAGCCACTAGAACCAAAAGGAAAGTAACAGAGGCCATACCAGCATGCCAATTCGTTATGAGTGTATTTCCCACCCAAGAGACCCTAAACATACTTCCTTTAGAATCTTATGACCTGCTGATTGGAATGGACTGGTTGGATTCCCATAAAACCAAGTTGGATTGTTACAATAAAACTTTGGAGTGTGAAAATGAAGAAGGGAGAAAGGTAACCCTACAAGGGATTCAAAATCATGTCTCAGTGAGAAAAATATCAACCCTTCAGGTGAAGAAGTATTGCAGAAAAGGATGCCCTTTATATGCAATACAAGTGTTGGACTCTGTTGAGAACAAAAAACCAAGCCTAGAAGACCATCCCATATTAACAGAGTATAAATATGTGTTCCTAGAAGAGGTACCAGATCTACCTCTAAGAAGAGATATTGACTTTTCAATAGAACTTGCACCAAGAGTAGTTCCTGTAGCACACCTTTTCTGCTACTTTGTTTAATCACTCTTAAAAGAAAACTTATAACACCACCTTGCACATAACTCATACAGGTATTATAAATCTCATGCATTTAAACAGATAAACACATTCTACACAGAGTATTCATATGAGTTACTGCCATAATTAACAGTCCATAGCATTTCATACTAATTCATATACACAACGGAAATCATGATATCATAAGCAGTAGAGTCATGCAAAACATGATTAAAACATAATCAGATACCTGTCTTTTAACAGTGGTAGAATCCACCAACCAAGTGCAAGCCTTCCACGAACCTCCCAGCCTTAGACCACACTGCTCATCAGCTCAGCAGTGGGTCACCCCCGAGCTGGGACTAAGCTCCACCCCGAGACAAGGAAATCTAGGCTAGGGTGAGGTTACAGGAAAAGCAACACACAACCACAAGGAAGGGATTCTCTCCAAGGAACCTCCCACGCTCACTGCCCACAGACCCTCATTCCCCACATGCATGTTCCACCGTAGGAGTATACACCTTCTCTGTCACTTGGATAGTCCTTCGGCTGCTAATCTCCCTTGCCTTGGGTTACAGGAACAGGCTAGAACAGAAGTCTCTGGGCTCTATGGTAGCTACAAGGTTCCTTCCAGGAGTTCTCTCCTTCCTCTGCGCACTCTCTCACCTGGAGGGAGTTGCTCACAGGCCCAACAACCTGTTCTTCCAACCTCAACCACCTCTCTCACCTGGAGAGAGTGTTGTACAAACTGGCCAACAAGCCACACAGGAACAAACAATACATGTCCACCACAATCCATGGGAATCTAGACACGAACACCCCAGGGCAGCTCCAGACAGGTGCAACAGTATAACTAGGCTTAGCAGGGATGAGACACTTCTGTTTCCTCAATTTGGAACACGGGATAGACTCACACTCTGGATTCTCAGGGATGCGTGATGATTCGTCCACGCAGGGGTCGATTCAGACTCCATGGCTTAGAACAGAGAAGGGGTGTACTAGCTTTCTAGAACAAACACAGACTCTTTCCCCAAAATCAACACGAGCTTCTCATTCAGGGAATGTACACATGGGTTTTCTCAGAGATAGACACAGGCTTTTCGAATCACAAGGACGCACCAAGGTTCTCTACAGGAGTCGGGTTGGTAGTATTATCTTGGCTCCGTACATGGTCAGATGATCGGGTAGAATGGGGGAGGAACCCTTCTCACGGCTCACCCTGGCCATTTTATTCACATGCGTCAGGGTTGACACTTGTCACCCATGGAACTGCATGCGTTCCACCAGCACACATCACCCTTGTACGTCCTCCCTTACCAAAACTTAGGATAAACATAAAATTCACATGTCTTTTGGGGATAATATTAAAATATTATTCCCAAGCTTAAGCTCCCTAGGCTTAGCCCCTAGGCTCAACACTTAGCCCCTTTTTCCACCTTCCAGCCCCTAATTCCTTGCCCACTCTATGGATGCTCAGTCCCCCTTCACTCATTCATCGTGGTCGGTCTGCACCTGGCAATGTTTACAATTTTATTAAATGTTCTGCATACATACAAGTACAAAATCAGGCCCTTGGCCTCCAACCCTTAGGCTCTCTAGCCTAACAATCACATAAGCCACCATCTTATAAAAACTTAGCTCACCAGCCTATAAAACATAATTACAATTTCTTTCAGAACATGGTTTGCAATGGGGCTCAGCCTTGGGGACACTACAATCCCCCTCCCCTTATTTTTGCACTGTCCTCAGTGCAACTTTACACAACATCTGCAAGCTTTTTCAAAATTTTCAAAAAGATGCGAGTACTCTACCCGCATAACATCTGCATGCTCCCATGTCGCGTCCTCAGGACCGTACCAGGTCCACTGGACCTTTACAAGCTCTATGGCTCGATTCCGGAGCTGTTTGCTTTTCCTGTCCAACATGCACATAGGATGAACTTGCAGGACACCTTCTGGTTCCACCTGAATCACATCCCAATCGATAACATGATTAGCATCAGGTACATATTTCTTAAGCAGTGAAACATGAAACACATTATGCACAGTCATATATGCAGGTAGTGCAAGCATGTATGCAACTAGCCCAATCCTTTCCAGGATTTCAATTGGCCCACAAAATCTTGCTGCCAATTTGGCGCAACTTCCCAACCTCAGGGAACTTCTGTTAGTTTTCACTTTCAGGAAAACATGGTCACCCACTTTGAATTCTCTATGGGTTCTGTTACTATCAGCGTAACTTTTCTACCTGTCCTGGCCAGTTTTTAGATTATGTTTAATTCTTATCATTTGATCTTCCATCTCTTTGAGCAACTCAGGTCCAACTATTGCTCTGTCAGCTAGATTATCCCAGCTCACTGGAGTGTTGCACTTTCTTCCATAAAGCTCTTTGAATGGGCTCATCTTCAGCGATGCATGATACCCATTATTGTAGGTGAATTCTACCAAATGCAGGTAGTCTTCCCACCTTGATGGTTTATCCATCACATACATTCTCAGCATGTCTTCTATTACTCTATTTACTCTCTCTGTCTATCCATCGGACTCGGGATGATATGTTGTGCTAAAGTTCAGATTCGTTCTGAATCCTTTGAACAATCCTTTCTAGAAATTCGAAGTGAATTTCTGGTCTCTATCAGACACAATTGTCTTACGAATTCCATGCAAGCATGCAACTTCTTTTAAGAAGATATCATCAACATCTGCTGCTCTATGGGTGGTTTTCAGTGGAATAAAATGGGCAGCTTTAGTAAGCTTGTCCACCACCACCATGATTGAATCATGCTGCTTACTTGTCCTAGGTAGTTTGGTGATAAAATCCATTGTTACCACGTCCCATTTCCACTCCGGAATAGGTAAAGGTTGCAGCAACCCTGTTGGGTTCCTATGCTCAGCCTTAACCTTTTGGCACTCCATACATCTGGCGATGTATTCAACGATTTCTTTCTTCAAACCCAGCCAAAAGTAATGGCTTTTGACTGCTGCCACAGTCTTCTAATATCCAGGATGTCTAGCATAAGTCACGTTATGCATCTCCTTTAGAATTGCCAACTTCAATTCTCGGACATTGGGTACATATACTCTGTTTTTATACAAAATTAAGCCATCAGTTCCCAAGGTGTAGCTTTCCTTGGTTTGTGGTCTCTCACGCTGTTGTAGCTTTGCTACTAGACCATTGTACTGCAAATCGACATTGGCAGCTTCCAAAATTCTGTCTTTAATCTCAGTTCTATACACGCTAATGGCTGTAGCATGTAATTTGTGTGCTTTTCTGCTGAGTGCATCAACCACCTTATTTTCTTTCCCTTTGATATGCTTGATATCAAAGTCATATTCGCACAGAAACTCCAGCCATCTAATTTTCCTGGCATTTAAGGTCGGCTGATCAAATAAATACTTCAGACCGTTATGGTCTGTTCTCAACTTGAATATCTTGTCCATGAGGTAATGTCTCCATTTCCTCAAGACGTGGATGATTTCTTCCATCTCTAAATCGTGAGTGGCATAATTCTTCTCATGTTCCTTCAACTTTCAGGATTCATAACAAACTACAAATCCCTCTTGGTTGAGAACTCCTCCCAGACCCTCCTTACATGCATCTGTGCAAACTACGTAATCCTTGTTTGGATCTGCAATCTTCAGGATTGGAGCACTAGTTAGCAGCTGCTTCAATCGCTGGAAGTTACTCTCACATTCTTCAGTCCACTGGAACTTCTTCTCCTTCCTTTGCAAGGAAGTGATAGAATGAGCTATATTTGAGAATCCGGCTATGAACCTCCTATAATAGCCCGCCAGACCCATAAAAGATCTAACTTCTACCACATTCCTTGGCGCTGGACATTCTTGAATGGCCTGTACCTTTTCAGGATCCACAACGATCCCTTCTTCAGATATAATGTGTCCCAAGTAATGGATCTAACTTTGGTAAAAAGATCACTTGCTCAGTTTTGCATACAGCTGGTGTTCTCTCAACATCTGCAGCACCATTCTCAGGTGTTGCTCGTGTTCTTCCTCTATCTTGGAATACACCAAGATATCGTCCAGGAAGACTATGACAAACTTGTCCAAATAATTTCTGAACACTCCATTCATTAAGCACATGAAAACAGCAGGTGCATTTGTCAGTCCAAACGGCACCACTGTGAATTCATAATGACTGTACCTTGTTCTAAAGGCAGTGTTGCTAATGTCCTCATCCTTTATTCTCACTTGGTGATATCCAGATCTGAGATCTATTTTTGAAAATATTTTTGCGTTCTTCAACTGATCAAAAAGATCACCAATCCTTGGCAGAGGATACTTGTTCTTGACAGTGACCTTATTCAACTGTTGAAAATCAATGCACAGCCTCGACGTCCCATCTTTCTTCTTCATGAATAGGACCGGGGCTCCCCACGGTGACACACTGGGGTGAATGTAACCTTTCTTCAATAGCGCTTCGAGCTGTAATTGCAACTCTTTCAGCTCTGGCGTACTCGTTCTATAAGGAGCCTTCGAAATTGGAGTTGCTCCAGGCATCAAATTAATAGAAAAATCAATGTCTCTCTTCGAAGGTAGTCCAGGTACCTCCTGAAATATGTCCTTGAATTCTTTGAGTACTTCGTGGTCTTCCAGATTCGATACTACATCTTGGGATGCTTCTTCCACCCCAGCTGCAAATAATTGACAGCTTTTCTGGTAACATTTCTTCAGCTGCATGGCTGAGATTTCCCTCACAGTCACGGCTCTAGGAATTTCTTGGAATGTTACCTGATTTCCCTCTTCGTTCAGGCATGTGAACCTCTTGTTACAGCAATCTAGAAGGGCATGGTGCTGGTCCAACTAGTCCATCCCAATTAAACAATTGTATGAGCCTAAAGGCAGAATGTTCAATTCAGCCTTAGTGCTCATTCCTTTCATGTCCACTGAACAAGACTTAACCAATTCAGTGACCTTCCTTTTGGTCCTTGTGGCCAACTGCACTAATCAAGACTTCTCATGTTTGCTTCTCGTTAGATGCGAACTTTCCACCACTCTAGGATCTACATAACTATGGCTAGCCCCTGAATCAATTAAAATAACAAGTGGTCGGTTGTTGATCATACCTTCCACTTCAATCATGTGCGATTGAAATTCTACTTGCTTGTTGTCCAGGGCTGCGTAGATCCTTGGCATTCTACTGCCCATATCCTCCATTGTTTCAGCTTGCTGAACAGTATGGACAATTCTCGCTTTATCTTTTCTGTGGGGGCAGTCTATGTACCTATGATTCCCTTTACAACCCCAACACTCCATAGGTGGCGGTCTTGGCACCTGCTCACTCCCTTCAACTTTCCTGGGCTCTCTAAAAGATGACAGTCCCCAAGGACTATTTCTGAAAAAGGAAGGCTTGTTTCCCTTCTGCCTCTATTCCTTCTTAAACTTCCTCTGATCATTCCAAACCTTCTGAAAGGTAGGATTTTCTCTTTGTTGTTCATATAGACATTTCTCCCTTCTTATGGTTTCTTCCATGGTCTTAGGATCGTCATACTAAATCTTGTCACGAATGGAAGGTGGTAGTCCACTCAGATACCTTTGAATCTTGACAGCCTCGTCTTTGATGAATGGAACATACTTCAGTAGTTCCAGAAAAATTTCATTCATACTCATCAATGGTCATACTGCCCAACTTGAGTTCGAAGAACTCCCTCATCTTTCTGTCATAGTATCTTTTAGTCAGGTATTTCTTCTCGAAATACCTCTTAAATTCCTTCCAAGTGACCTATTTCTCTCGGATGTGCTGCACCTGCACAAACTGATCCCACCACATGGATGCTTTTCCTTTTAGTTGGTACATTGCAATTCTTCCTTCTGCATGGGCAGAATAATTCTGCAGTTGGAAGTATTTCTTCATGCCAAGCAACCAGGTCTCAGCATCTTCTTCCTTCTTATGTTCTCCATCGAATGTTGGAGGCTTAATCTTGTTCATCTCCCCTTTCAATTCATCCTTTCCATATTTTCGGTGTTTTCTGGTAGGGGACGGGCTTAAACTACAGTGTGTCTCCTTGCCATAATGCTTCGGGGAGAGACGGTAATGTCTGTTACCACTCATCGATCTCCTTCTCCCCTCAGGGGTTCTGACACTTCTTGATCTACTTGTGTCACTCCCCTTTTCCAATTTCTTTTCTATTCTTGCCAGGCTCTTCAACATTTTTAAATTGAATTCACCTTGCCGATCCCGGATTTTCATGAGCTTTCGGCTATCAGCTAGGCGAGCCTGGGCATCTTTCTGCAATCTTTCAATGAGTTGCATCATATGTTCTTCCTTATCCATCTCTTTTCCATGCCCATTGGAGTTCGATCCTTCCACTCCCATATTGACATCCTTTCCTTCCCATTCATCTCCTGTTTCGGAGGCAATCATCACCTTTTCCCATTCCATACTCGGTGTTGGTTAGCTGGAATCCTGAGCTCCGTTGAACTTTGCACATTCACTGTGCAATTAAATTTGAAGTTTGTCAGGCCATTACTCCTTCGGAACAATCTGTAACATTTATAAGCCAATATGAACAAGAACGAAAGACATTTTGATTCAATTAAGTTTTCTGAGCTCTCGTTTGGTTCTCCAATTTTCGTGTTTTCAAAACTTTCATTTTCGACACTTTGGGATTTTGGGACTTCGGGTTTCGGTCCACGAAGATCCCATAGTTAGATATTCGTAACCAGAGTCACCCTTTTGCAACTCGCGATCTTGCGAGTTCGTGAGTCGAAGACCCTCGACTCATTTCCTCTAACCGCCGATACTCGAGATGCGACATGGGTATGGCTCCCTCCTTGCTATCGTCTGCTACGCATGACCATAGTTTAGGGCTAAGTGCTAGCACCCTTCGCTACTCGCACCTTCGTGAGTTGTGGCGTCCAACTCTGGTACCTCCCTTTCATGAAACCTCGAGAAGAGATGTTGACTTTTCTCCTCTCGTTCTCGCTACTTCGCGACTTTGAGAGTTTCAATGTCGAGCTCCCATGCCCTTATCTCACGAGTCCCCGAAATCATGAATTAATTTATTCTCCGGGACCACAGCACAGTTGTCACCCTTCACCACCATGGCATGTGGTACGTTCAGGAGGGTCCACGTTTCTTTTAACGACGTCATTGAGTCCCACCACTCTCGCCTGTCTTCTCGACTCACTGGCACATGGTACGCATTCATGCATCCACGTCCAATCCAAGCATGGAATCCAATGGTTAGATATTTCTCAGATCTATGGCGCAGATTCTTTCGACGTTTCAGGGTTTCGGGCATCAGAATTTTGTGCATCCACACATCTTGAACTTCCATTTGCCGAAATCACGAAATCATTGTCTACTAACTTACTTGATCCAACGGTCAAGTTCTTCTCCCACAATCTATGGTGTAGATTGTTTCGGGATTTCGGGTTTTCGAGGGTGTTCACCTCTTCTCACCTCCCATCTCACAAAATGTCAATTTCTTCCCATTGACCATTTTCAAGTTACGAGTCAGCGAAAGGCTAATCGCTCTCCACGCGTTCTTTCTGATGGACGGTTCTGACTAATTCAAAATTTCGCGTATCGCGATTTCCACACTCCTGTGCAATTCCAAAGGGCCTTACACCCGTGCACATTTTCCAGATCTAACGATCACGAGGGTTCACTTTCCCTCCCGAAAAAATCCTAAAGCTCCTACACTTCTAGTGTGGAGTCATCTCTCCCTGTGGACTTATGCCACACTGGCTGCGGTTTCATAACGCCGCTATACCTCCTAAGCTTAAAAACTCGTCAAGTAACTCCTTGACATTTTGGAGCAAACCAGGGTTCGAAATTGGCCTTCCAGACCCAATTTCCCCTTGCATTCTCGGTCCAAAGACCGTTCCACTGGCCCATCTAGGCTCAGTGTCGAAACCTTGGCTCTGATACCAAACTGTAGCACACCTTTTCTGCTACTTTGTTTAATCGCTCTTAAAAGAAAAATTATAACACCACCTTGCACATAACTCATACAGGTATTATAAATCTCATGCATTTAAACAAATAAACACATTCTACACAGAGTATTCATATGAGTTACTGCCATAATTAACAGTCCATAGCATTTCATACTAATTCATATACACAGCGGAAATCATGATATCATAAGCAGTAGAGTCATGCAAAACATGATTAAAACATAATCAGATACTTGTCTTTTAACAGTGGTAGAATCCACCAACCAAGTGCAGGCCTTCCACGAACCTCCCAGCCTTAGACCACACTGCTCATCAGCTCAGTAGTGGGTCACCCCCGAGCTGGGACTAAGCTCCACCCCGAGACAAGGAAATCTAGGCTAGGGTGAGGTTACAGGAAAAACAACACACAACCACAAGGAAGGGATTCTCTCCAAGGAACCTCCCATGCTCACTACCCACAGACCCTCATTCCCCACATGCTTGTTCCACCCCAAGAGTATACACCTTCTCTGTCACCTGGACAGTCCTTCGACTACTAATCTCCTTTGCCTTGGGTTACAAGAACAGGCCGGACCAGAAGTCTTCGGGCTCTATGGCAGCTACAAGGTTCCTTCCAGGAGTTCTCTCCTTCCTCTATGCACTCTTTCACCTGGAGGGAGTCACTCACAAGCCCAACAACCTGTTCTTCCAACCTCAACCACCTCTCTCACCTGGAGAGAATGTTGTACAAACTGGCCAACAAGCCACACAGGAACAAACAATACATGTCCACCACAATCCACGGGAATCCAGACACGAACACCCCAGGGCAGCTCCAGATAGGTGCAACAGTATAACCAGGCTTAGCAGGGACGAGACACTTATGTTTCCTCAATTTGGCAACACGGGATAGACTCACACTCTGGATTCTCAGGGATGCGTGACGAGTTTTCCACGTAGGGGTCGATTCAGACTCCACGGCTTAGAACAGAGAAGGGGTGTACCAGCTTTCCAGAACAAACACAGACTCTTTCCCCAAAATCAACACGGGCTTCTCATTCAGGGAATGTACACACAGGTTTTCTCAGAGCCAGACACAGGCTTTTTGAATCACAGGGATGCACCAAGGTTCTCTACAGGATTTGGGTTGGTAGTATTATCCCGGCTCCGTACTCGGTCAGATGATCGGGTAGAATGGGGGAGGAACCTTTCTCACAACTCACCCTGTCCATTTTATTCGCATGCATCAGGGTTGACACTTGTCACCCATGGAACTTCATGCGTTCCACCAGCACGCATCACCCTTGTACGTCCTCCCTTACCAAAACTTAGGATAATCATAAAATGCACATGTCTTTTGGGGATAATATTAAAATATTATTCCCAGGCTTAAGCTTCCTAGGCTTAGCCCCTAGGCTCAACACTTAGCCCCTTTTTCCACCTTCCAACCTCTAATTCCTTGCCCACTCTATGGATGCTCAGTCCCCCTTCACGCATTCATCATGGTCGGTCTGCACTTGGCGATTTTTACAATTTTATTAAATGTTCTGCATACATACAAGTACAAAATCAGGCCCTTGGCCTCCAACCCTTAGGCTCTCTGGCCTAACAATCACATAATCCACCAGCTTATAAAAACTTGGCTCACCAGCCTATAAAACATAATTACAATTTCTTTCAGAACATGGTTTGCAATGGGGCTCGGCCTTGGGGACAGTACAGTGCCAGTGTCCAAAACACCCTATTGAATGAGTACACTAGTGTTGGTTGAGCTCAAGCTACAGCTAAAGGAAATGATGGACAAAGGATACATTCATCCTAGTGTGTCTCCATGGGGAGTATCAACCTTGTTTTTGAAAAAGAAGGATGGCACACTTAGGTTGCGCATAGACGATACGAAACTCAATAAGATGACAATAAAGAATAAGAATACCTTGTTGAGGATCGATGACTTGTTTAACCAATTAAGGGGTGCTACCATTTTCTCCAAGATTGACTTGAGGTCTGGATACCATCAGGTCCGAATTAAGGATGAGGAAATCCACAAAACAACCTTTAGCACAAGATATGGTCACTATGAATTTGTGGTGGTGCCATTTGGGCTAACCAATGCACCAACCACTTTTATGTGCTTAATGAATAATGTACTCAGTAAATTCTTAGACAGATTTTTATTGGTTTTTATTGGCTATATCCTAATTTATTCTAAGAATAGGAAAGAGCATGAAGAACATATTAAGCTAGTACTTCAAGTACTAAGAGAACATCAACTCTATGCTAAGTTTAGTAAGTGTGACTTTTTCTAGAAACAAGTCCATTACTTAGGCCATGTTATTTCTAAAGAAGGGGTGGCAATTGATCATGACAAGATCAAAGCCATTATGGATTGGCCTACCCCAAAGGATGTATATGATATCATATCCTTTATGGTCCTAGCAGGATACTATAGGAGGTTCATAAAAGGATTCTGTAAAATTTGTTTCCCAATCACTTCCCTTCAGAAAAAGGGAGTTAAATTATTTTGGGCATCAAAATGTGAAGAGAGATTCCAAGAGCTGAAATACCTTCTAACCAATGCACCTGGGTTGAAGATTGCACACCCAAACAAGGACTTCCTTGTGTGTACAGATGCATGCAAGGAAGGACTTGAAGGAGTCCTTATGTAAGAAGAACATGTAATTTGCTATGAATCCATAAACTTGAATGAGAATGAAATCAATTATGTGACCCATGATCTAGAATTGGTTGCCATAGTGCATGCTTTGAAAATGTGGAGGCATTACCTCCGGGTAGGATATTTGTTCTTATGATAAACCATTGTGGGTTGAGATATCCGTTTTATCAACCAAATCTCAATGTTAGAAAAGCTAGATGGATGGCTCTCCTTAGTGATTTTGATTTTGAAATCAAACATTTCAAAGGAAAGGAAAATATGGTGGTTGATGCCCTTAGAAGAAGTGTGAAAGTGATTCACCTGAAAACTGTAAGAACCTATGAAACGGATGTCAGGGAGAGATTCAAGAGTGCACAAGAAACAAATGCATTTTTTGAGGCTGTTATATCATACTTAGAACAAGAGCCCACAGGGCTGAAGTATGAAGGTTATCAAATGTTGAATGATGGCATGCTAACTTACAAAGGTAGGTTGTATATTCCGAATTGTGACGACTTGAAGAGGTTCATGATAGATGGACTACACAAAAGACCATACACTGGTCATCCTGGTTATCAGAAAATGATCACAACCACTAGGAAAGAATTTTATTGGCCAGGAATGAAAAAGGAGATAGATGATTATGTAGCTAAATTTCTAGAACGTCAGCAGGTTAAGGCACAACACCGTCATCCAGCAAGGATGTTATGGACCCTACCAATTCCATAATGGAAATGGGAAACCATCTCCATGGATTTCATCATAGTATTACCAAAATCGGTCAAACAGAACGATGCCATCATGGTAGTGGTGGAAAAATTGAGCAAGACTTCTCACTTCATTCCCGTCAAGTAAACTTGTAAGGAAATAGATATTTCCAGTATTTTCATGAAAGAAATATTTAGGCTACATGGCATGCCTAAGGAGATCATATTCGATAGAGATACGAAATTTACTTCAAGCTTTTGGAAATCTTTGTTTGCTGGTTTTGAAACTAAATTGCTATTTAGTACAACTTATCACCCTCAAACTGATGGAAAAATAGAGAGAGTAAACCAAGTGTTAGAGTACATGTTAAGGATGCATGTAATGCATTAGACTAAGAAGTGGGAAGACTACCTACCTCTGGTATAGTTTTCCCACAACAATGACCATCAAGAGTCATTGAAGATTAGCCATTTTGGGGCCCTCTATGGTAGACAGTGAAAGATTCCAATTAGCTAGGATAACCCAGTAGACATAATTACAATTGGACCAAATATGCTAAAAGAAATGGAATAGAAAGTAATTTAGATAAAGAAGAATATGAAAGTGTCTTAGGATAGACAGAAAAGCTATGTATATAGAAACAAGACTCTAGAGATTTCAAAATAGGGGATCATGTGTATCTTTGAGTTAGACCTAGGAAAAACTCCTTGAGAATGGGAGCTTGTGCCAAGATGGAACCTCTGTATTGTGGACCCTTTGAAATTTTGGATAGAGTGGGACAAATAGCCTATATATTAGCGCTTCCTCCCATAATGAAGGCACACAATGTTTTCTAGGTTTCATTATTGAAGAAATATGTACATGATTCTAATCATATAATTGACGGGTATGTGATTCGGGTGGATCCAGAGGGATAATTCCTGCCATAACCCTAATGCATAATAGAAAGGAAGGAAACCCCATTCAGGAATAGAGCCATTGCATAGGTCAAGGTGCAATGGAAAAATTTTGGCCCAAATGAGGCTACATGGGAAATGGAGGATGCCATGAAACAAGCATACCCATTTTTTTTACTTTTGTACATACATAACACATTGGAAGATAGAATATTGAGGAAAATGATCCTTTAAGGGGGAGGGGATTGTAATACCCCTGTTTCCCCCATTTTATAAATATAACTATAAACTGGCCAAGAGACTATGGAAGACTAAATATGTGTGAATGATGGATTTGATGAACCTTTTTGTATAAAAGGTCAATGTATGTATCTTTTGTTATTAATAGAAAATGGATAAGTGTTGCATAACTGTTGAAGAGGGGGTTTTCTAAGACACTCCATGATGTTATGAGACAGATGGTGAAGGGAACCAAATTTTTTTGAGATGACCCCCCACCAAAACAGTACCTTACTGGATTTAATGACTCAGATGCAGAACAGTCCTCTGACCCAGAAATGAATTACCAATCAGACTGGTAGCTAGAAGAGTCCTCCTCAAGATTTAATGAGGAGATGGGGAAGAGTACCTATCTGCAAGACTTCCATACCTGACCACGAGCTCGGAATTCGAACCCATGCAACCTTGTTGAGGAAGATAAGAAAAGAGGTAATTTGTGGGCACATACATATCTGCACGAAGGAGTAGAGTCAAAATACCAATCTCGAGAAGAGAAAAGAGCGCTTGCAGCTCTCTGGTTTGAGGAATAACTAATAAATAAGCTCATTATATGTGCAAGAAGTGGTTGACGAGGATGACGAGTGACTGTGGAATTACTCGTGCTAACTTCCTTTCTTGGTACAAAGAAAACTAGTGGCCAAGATCACGTGGGAGGAGGAGAGTAACCTCCATCCTTGAATTTCATTAAGTAAGAAGAAATAGTCTCTTTGATAGCATCGTGGTCTAGCTTGGGGGTGGACAACAGTAAATTCATCAAGAGTGGTTGTGCCTATGGTTGGGTGGAAACAGACACCCCTTTCAGTAGCTGCTTCACGAATTCTAGTTTTCTAATAAGTATTTTCATACTCTGTGTATTAAGATGGAAATGATGATCGAAGATATTTATATGTCTATGAATGAGTTTTTTATTGAATGTTTAAGGTAGAAATATGTATTGTCTCTATGTGAACCTATGCTTTTGAATGGTCTTCTACTTTCCTCATCTTAGAAACAATGGATCTATGGGATGTAAGTTTACAAGAGTGTCGAGGAAGGATTTGTTGGGATGCTTAAGTCTTGTCGATCTCTAGAATCTACCTTCATGGGAATACTAAGTTCAAACCCTATGGAAGGAGGGCGCCTCCTTCATACCTTTCACTCGGGTGACCAAGGGCTCATGATCATGTCCTTAACCAATTCCTGACTAATAGATTAACGCATATCCCATGAAGATTTTTTGGAGGACCCAAATGACCAAGGTATGGGAACCCTACGCTAGGCCTGAGAGGAGCTAAGCCTTGTTGAATTAAAAAATCTAGAATGTTACGAACTTACCAAGTCATAAATTGATTGAAGTCAACTGGTTGCTATGGTTACCCTCGAGGTTGATTGGCGCCTGGAATTTTCCCTAACTGTGGCAGATAAACCTGCCCCACCGTTAAAACTTGATCCATTTATCTATCGCGTGGTAACACGAGCTGCAGATCCAAGGATATTTGGGAGTCCCCTTGGTCATTGGATCTACATGAGGTAACTTCGGCAAAGTCTCACTTCGAGAGAAAAAATATGTTATAGCATCAAACTCCCTGAACACGGAAGTTATGAAGTGGTGAGAGCCATGGATCTAGGGAGTTCATTAAGAACCCCTCTTAACCGTCTGATGATTCAGGGGAGGGACCTGCGTATGGTACTTTAGCGAAGTCCTACTTCAGGAGAGTGGAGCGGACATAATTCTGAAACCCCCGAAGGCTAGAGTTGCAAAGTAACAAGAACCGTAGATCTAGGCATCCTTTGGGATATTCCCTAGCTATTGGATTTATTCCAAGGTTAGTCTGACATTGACCACTCTGGAAGAAAGGGGTTGGTAAGCGAGTGGAGCAACTTAACACCGAATTCAAAAAGTGATAAGAGCCATATATCTAAGGATGTTTCGGGATCTCCCATGACCGTGAGATCTATACCATGGTCAACCCGACACTGACCACTCTAGGAGCAAGGAGGAAGTCACACCACAGATCCCCTAAATGCCAAAGTTACGAAGTAATGGAGGCCATAGATCCAAGGGTTACATGGACACACCTTGATTGTGATATTGAAGGGATTGGAAGGAGATCAGTCTGTGGTGATGTGGCATGTTGATGTCACCCAAGGTGATGTCGACCCACGTTTGACGTGCCACATGTCACCTGGATTCATACATTTCACAGACCCTATGTGCCCATTAAAATGTGACATGTATCACCCCCTGTAGGGGCCATGTGTCATCTTTTCCTTTTTGTGTGTAACCCTTGGCACTTTCTTACTTGGCCCATTTGGTGAGTGGAGTTCTCGGGACCCACCTGTTCTTACATCCACGTTTAGCATGTCTCCACGTGTGAGGGTGGACCCTTTGAGAGTTCAGAACTTCATAACTCTAGAGGTTTGGGATGTAGCGTCAGGGATAAACTAAAAGGCCCAAAGGATGGAGCCACATGGAGAGATTCTGGGACTTTGGGAGACCAGTAATTCAGGACTTTGGAGAACGTGCACATAGAAATAAAAATGTATGTTTAGCACCGAAGCGTCGAATGTCTAATTCTCCTATAGCCTATGTGTTATATGAGGATCAAGTCCTGTCATTGGTTTGGACCTGGAGATGTTACGAATGAGATGGACCCACGTGGGTGCCACGTGGCCCTAAACTATTAACACCTGAAGAACTTCAGGAGGTCATAACTTGCAAACCAGAGGTCAGATTAGAGCCTGGTAGCAATTGTTAGAAAGCTACGGGCGAGTAGAAGAGGATGAATACCTCGGGTGAAGGATTCGAGAAGATTACAGGAAGTAAAAATTTCATTTCTCGCCCCTAGAAATGGTAATTAGGGGTCGGGTGTGTTACACCATTCCTAAGGAGTTAGAGGAAATTCCATATGCCATTGGAAAGGTATATGAATAATATTTCCAGCCATATAACTTATGCTCTAATTTGAGCTAGGTATCCATAGTAAAAAATCATTCAAATATAGGGTATCCAAACTGAGCATGAAAAATCGAAAAACAATATTTCCAACAATCTCCATCTTGCACAATTTCCATCTTGCAATATTTATCGTCGACATTTTTGGTCTCCCCCTATTTTTGACATCAACGAAAACAATATTTCCAACATAGAATTGAATGGATGTTCGTCTAACAATTATGGACGACTATTGGTGATTTACTAGTTGTAATCAGACATAGGCATTAGCAGGTAAATACCTTACGATGTAATTAATAACTAGCAATTGCACATGAAGGTGAAAAAAGTATGTCGTTATAAGGTAAGGTAAACTAAATTCATAATTTTTTATTTTTAAATTTGGTTAGGTAAGCTAAGAACAAAGTGATTGTACAGACACGGATAGTGTTGCATTCTTAGAAATGGCTATGTCAAACATGTAATTGGAAATGTCAAAAATCATCAAATTCATCACTCTACACTATAGATAGTGTTGAAGGAAAATCTCCCTGCGGACAAGTAGATCTCCTCAAAGAGATAGACTCTTAACTCTAAGACAGAAAGTGATTATCATGGTCACTGACTTCCTTTTAGATCTAGGTGGACTAGTGTGTGAGGAGGAAGGAGAAAAGAAGTACCTTTTACCGGTGTTTGTCCCTACACGCTCTGAATTGAGCTCCAATCTTTCGCTCCTCGATAAGCCCTGTAGACAAACAAAGTACGACCACTTCCTACTCTATCAAGATTAGTCTGAAATAGGCCTATCTACTAAAGAGACAAATTCATGTGAGATTGAACACGAATTAGAAAGAAACAGGCCAAGCAAATTATATTAATGAGGACAAAACATTACTTACAGTCGTAGATGGATTGCAGCAGTTTCGTCAAGTCCTCCTTATCTGCCCCTTCCTCAAAAGATCCAGGATCTGAATGATGATAGATTAACTGATTGCTCCCTATGAGATCATAGGTCTCTTGCTTCCAAATCATCTCTATTCCAGCACCACTTATAAGATCATAAGTTTGGTGTGATTCTCCCTTTCCAGTCCCCTTCTCACCATGAGAAAGCTTGCTTATATAGCCTTAGAGAGGCTCAACAACTTGAGATATATTTGGGGTGAGTTGAGGATTTTCCTCCTTCAGTTAGGGATCTTCCCTAAGATCATGGCTTGATTGAGGATTCGAATTCAACTACCTTCTAAGAATGAAAAGATCCTTCCCCCATTCTTCTCAACAAATCAACTGCTGCCCAAAATAGGTAGCGCTCCCTCAAAAGGGCACTCAGATCATTATAACGCTCCCTAGTAGTGTATAGGGGAGCGCTAGCACTCCTGAGGGTAGGAGAGCTCCTTCAAAAGGGTTGATGCATTGCTATAATGCTCCCTGATGGCTTATTCGGGGGCGCCAGCACTCCTGAGATAGTTATAGGGGAGCGCTCCCCTCCAAAAACTCAGTTTTTTGGGTGCTTTCGGATGGAAAGAGGTTTATAAGCTTGTTGACTCATTTCTCCTCTTCCAAATCAAATGTTTGAGGTGTTTCAAGTGTCCTTCTCATGTCGTTATAGGCACAACATAGGCATCATGGTAGTATTCTTTCTTTAACACTTGCGACACTTGTAAGCAAAATGCGACACTGATAATGACGACACTTGTGACTATCGAAGTGAGTAATTTCGATGTGTAACAGATTGCCCCCCAAAGTATGAAGTTAGAAGATGAGAACTGATAACTGAAATGCTTTGTAGACTTTCAAGCAAGGGTATAGACGTAGAGAACCTGACAAAAATTGCACACAAACATCCAACAAATATTATGACATGTTTCAAACCCAAGGCAGGCATACCTATGCTTGGGTGATAAAGACTTGCAAGGTATGGCCGCCATAAAATACACTGCGGATCCATAATTGTATTGATAGAAAGGTATAGCCACTGAAAATAAAAATACACTGTGGATCTATACTCCCATGACCTGAACTGATCGTAGCCACGAAGAATACACAGTGGATCTATGAGATGACAAGACATAGCCACGACCAATACAAAGTGGATCTATGTAACAGTATATGTGTCATTGTTCAAAAGAAACTCCATCGCAACCTGGGCAAAGTACATATCAAAGTGATCACTCAACCTAGGGTCTTTTTACCGATCCTGATGTAGTATGAATATAACCATGTAAATAGATGTCCTGATGTCGAACATGGCAGAAACCACTTGATTACCGGTCAATGATGTAAACCGTCAACAAGCGCGAGGGAAATCACCTTTAATGTCAATGATTCCCAAGGTACTCTAGTACATTCCAATGAATGTGAATGGATGAGCTGAAGTCGAACATCCGTGGAATCATCCGATCAGAGGTCAATGATGTAAACCCATTGTCAAATGTGAGAAGGCCTGCCATTAAGGCATGCAGGCCCCAAAGTACTAACTGATTTCTAAGTCTAATTCCTGGATAATGTGTTGAAGTCGACAAGAAAAGGTGCATCGAAGGAGGGCCTTGATGTATCCCCCATCAATGAAATGAAACGGACATAGAGATGTAATTGGTAGATCAAATGAACATGGACTAACACGGGTATTGAGACAAGATATTTGTGACGGCTGACTCATGAGATGGATACTTCCCTTGAACATTGAGGCACGGCAGCAGAAACATGACATGGACCAAAACTTGATGATGCAGTGGATGTTGTGACTTACGTCAGGTGACCCAGAGGAGTGAAATAAACTCAAAGGATTGGCTCAGTGCAGAGGTTCAGCGGATTATAATGCGTGAAAAAGACAAAGTGTCATGTTCAAGGGAGACTCTAAGAGTTACTTGGTAATGTTCTCAAGAAACTGCTTGGCTTGCTTCTTTCAAATTCCCCCCCATCCAGATAGACGAGTACCTCTTTTTAATTTAATGAGCTCGAGGAGGGTAACACATGCTCGATATAACTCACCTTTGGTAAGTTCCTCTTCCTTTGTTTAAGTAAGGGTTTGGTCCTGTATGGTCCTGTCGATGTTTGTTTTAGCGAGTCCAAAGACAAAAAACTCGAAGGTTTTTCATTATTATAGAGTCTGGAAAAACACTTAAAGAGAACTCTCTCAATTCCTTTTTCGTAAAGTAGTCTAACGAGACCGAAAAAGAGATAAACTATCGCTCAACAAACATTTTTTAAATACTTTAACGAGTGTGAAGAGAACAAGGTCGCTCAATATTCTTTTCATGTTTAGAGAGTCTAAAAAGAACTTAAAGATGACTCCAATGTTGTCCTTTTTCGTAATGTTAGTTTCATGAGGCCGAAAAAGAGATAAATTATCACTCGAAAGATGCCCTTTCAAACCGTTTAACGAGTGGAAAAGGAAGCAAGATCACTCAACAATCTTTTCATGTTTAGAGAGTCTGAAAAGAGATTAAAGGAGACTCCAGGGGGTTCCTTTTTCGTGTATCCATACAGGTCTGAAAAAGAGATAAAAGTCTACTTGGATGCATTCTCATGTATTTACGAGCACGAGAAAGAACAAAGACTAATCTCGGTATGCCCCCAGCTTGACAACTAGTGGCTTAAATCCAGAAAGATCATCAAAGACTGGAGACATGCCCTCCAAGCTTCAATTCATTCACTGACTTCGAGGTTGTCACCAATTTCTCTAGTAGATGAGAAAAAGGAGAAGGGTGGATGAAAAGAAGGTTTAAGAGAAGTGACTGTTTCGTTTTTTAACAAGCTTGACATAGGAAAAGAACTATGCTCATGACCTATGTTTCATTTTTTAACGAGCTTGCCACAAAGAAGAGAAACTATGCTTGTGGTTTCGTCTGGATCATGGCTTCCAAGAGGATAATGCTCTGAAAGGGTACCATGTCAATGGATAAAACGTGGTCATGGCCTCTAGGAGATCTTCATTGGATGGAAGATAATCACTCAAGAAGGAACACATATCGAGGGTCGGGATAGGAGTAAGGAGATCAGGCTCCAATAATCCTACCGAAGAAATCACCATGTCCACTACCGGATCCAAATTGTCGAAATTTGAAAGCATGGGAGATGATGAAAAATCAACACCATGAGGGGAGATAAACAATATATCTTCTCGAATTTCTTCACGAGGGGGAAGAAAAGAGGATCGGTAACAGTTATTATCCTGAGGTAACTTATCAATGCGAAACATTTCTGGAATAGATTCATCTGAAGGAAAATTTGGGGAAATGTAATCGATTGCAGATGACAAGGAACACAACCATGATGGCATCGAGGAAACGTCAGGCGCCAATAGATGTTGGTCATCTGATGAGGGAGAAGCAGATTGGGTAGAAACGTATGACGTTTCGGCTGGACTAAGTGGCACGGTGTCACTTAGTGCATTGAATTCCAAAGGGAAAGATACAATCCAAGAGTCATATGATTCCAAAGATTGATAAGCCACAGTCGAAATCATATCGACAGTGGAAATGTGATGTGTAGTCGGTGGAAGTGGTGTAGGGAAGGTACCCATGAGGCTAGAATATTTCAGTAACCCAACACCAATGCTTTCATACGTGATCTTGTGGTCTCCCAAGAAAGGAATATTGTTGGTAGCGAGAACGCGAGCATTGATCGTGCAGAAATCCAACTGATAAACAGTGACAATTTTGCCCTGATGAGGAAATTGGACACATCGAAAAACTGACGAGGCAACGACAGTCATAGCATAAAACCATCTTCTTCCAAGTAACAAGTTGTAATTGAGGGGAGCATCAACCACCTTGACATCAACAGTAACAGTTTTTCCACCCAATTGGATGGGCAGGGATTGTAAAAGCCCATGGGGATGAAAAACTCACCCATCGAAGGCGCGTAACATCGTCAGGGATTTGTTGAGTGCTGGTGATTTTAAACCTTTCCAACATGCTAAAGACATGACACAAGTTGAGGCTCCCTCATCCAGAATAGTTCGATGGATTTGTTGACTGTGAACAACAACATCAACTTGGAAAGCAAGTTGGTGGGAGAGTCGAGACGCATAATTTTCCAGGTTAAACATGATCTGATTGGATGACTCAGGATCAATAGCGCCAAGAGCGGTCAAGAGAATTCTACGTTGACTGGGGCAGTGCTGTAGAACTTCTAACGTAGACATAGCACACGGTGCTTGAGCCAAATCTTCAGCAATGTTGTAGTTTTGGGTAGCACGTGAACTAGGATTAAAGGTAGCTTTGCGGATAGTTCTCTTAGGAGGGCGTAAGATAGAGTCAAACGTGGGTTTCTCAATCTAAAGTGGTCCAGATGGAGGATTAACTGATGGAAGACTAATAGAGGATGACGATGGATCCGATAAAGTGTCAGCACCATTAGTGTCTTTTCCTTTGTCAGGGTTACCTGGTGTGTCGTAGGTCATAGAGCGAGTGGTCAAATTAATCCCATTAAACATATAAATATGTGCACTCGACGAGGCCTCATCATGAGGTTCACTAGAACTGCCCCCAGGAGAGGGGGTTTGAGCAACCATGGATTGCTGCTGTGGAAAAGGTTGAGTAAGAACAATGGGTTGTGACTTCCCTTGGAAAATTTTGGCCACTTCATTGCGAAGTGGACAATCTCAAGTGTAGTGATCATCACCACAAATGATACATGGGAATTTCAGTTTCCATTGTGGTTTCTTTTCAGTAGCAGGTGTTTGATTTTTGGGTTGTTCATTATTATTTTTTGATTTATTTTTTGTCTTCTTCTTACCTATGGATTGTTGTGAAGGGGCAGATTGAACTGCATTCACCTCAGAGATCTGATTTTGAGGGGAGGTAGAGGAGGGTGTAGTCGATTTGGAAAGAGATTGAGTTTTGACGGAACCGATAACACCATCCGCATGAGATGAGGATGATGGCTTAGAAGGATTGGTATTAGCATGAGCAGCATTCGGAAGCAAATCATACAAAGTACCAGACTGGGAATAAACCAAATCTAAGTACTGAGCCCAAGTGATGGCTTGTTCCTCTTTGACCACACCACCCATAGCGACATTGCGAGTGATCGGGGGTAACATTGATTTAGTAAACCATTCTGCCAAGAGAATGTCAAGAATGACTGCCCTGATCATCCTTCGTCGTTGCCTCCAATCATGAATATGGTCAGAGATATGCACGAAGTTGGTTTGACAAAGGGAGGTCAAGAGTTCAGTACCCGTATCGTAGCGAATAGGCAGTTGAAAGTGCGTGAGGAAAGACATGGCAAGGGAATTGAAGTCATGAAAAGAAGCACGTGGTAGTTCAATATACCACTTTGTTGTCGAACCGGTAAGCGTCTGCTGGAAAAGACGCAAACGTATAGAGTCATCCATGAGGGAGTTTGATGAACATCACAAATGGAAAGTCATCACATGGTTGTTTGGATCTTCACTAGGGTTTCCGTCAAATTTCAGAATATCAGAAGGAAGTTTAGCTGGAATGACTGGACAAACTGGTGAATGAGAAATAGGATCATTAGTTAACCGAGACAAGTCTGGGAGATCCAGAGTCGCAAGGAAAGGTAGTTGTCAGTTAATGTGTGAATGATACTGGTGCGACATAGGAGCACCAGTAGGACCATAGACTAGGTTAGGTGGATAGTTGTAACCAGTAGGTCCTCCTACATATGGTTGTTGTTGGCCAGGATAAGAAGGATTCGATGGTGCATGAGAAACATTGGCATAACCCAGTGGGTTTTGAACATTATAGGTTGGGTGATGTATTTTCCCATGAGGAGGATAAGCATTTTGGCCTTGAGAATGGTAAGGAGTAGATCCCGAAGGCGGATACACATGAGGCCCATAAGGAGGATAAGACAGTGGTCCTGGAGAACTCCAGGTGGTGTTTTGGATGCCGCCCGGATAAGATTTCCCATAAGATGTTCTGGAAGGGACAGGATTGGATACTCCTCCTAGTGGGTTATTATACAAGTTCCCCCCAACGTGGGGTTGAGTAAAAGTGCCTCCTGAATATACTCCCCAGGATTGTGAAGGGTTTCCAGCAAACGAGGGTTGCCCCCCTGCCAGTGGTGGATTTATGACCGGGGTGTGACTGGCAAACGGAGGTTTCCCTCCAGGAGGAGTATGAAAAGGGGGTTGTCCCTCGGGGGGGTAGGCCTGCCATGGAAAGGTAGTCCTCCAGGAGGAAAAGGTTCGTTGGATGGTGGTTTCCCTCCAGCTGCAGCTGGTTGTGTTTGGATAGCAGGGGTCTGTGTTCTCGGGTGAGAAGATGTCCCAGCAGGATCATGTGGAACATGCGGAGCTGTAGAGTAAAAGCTTGTAGAAACAGGGGTAGAGATTAAAGTGCTTTGGAGATGATTAGAGGTGATGAATCCAGCATTAGGATGGACTTGTGTTGGTGTAGCAGTAGGGTGAATAACCTGATCGACTGGGTGATTCATGGTTTGACTGAATGGTCCTATTTCACTAGGAGGGTCATGAGGATGAAAGGGTTGTCGAATAGATTCGAAATGTTGATAGAGATTGCATCCTGATGAAGTCCTCCATACAGAACGAGCAGGTGTGGGATTGGTTTCTATTGCAGTGCTAGGATGAATAGGAGTCCTATACTCATCACCAAATAATGGTTCCGTGGATCCCATATATGTTTTGGTAAAGATCCTCTCTGGTAATCGTGGGACTTCTTCGTCTACGACGTTCCCAAGGGAGTCTAAACGAACCAAAAGAGGTTCGAGAGGAATTACCGACACAGGTGTGGTGGGATTTTCAACCATGACCAAAGCATCTTCTAAGTTATCTAACAGAGTGGCAATAGTACTTTCAGCGTTAGATTGATTTTCTACCTCTCTATGGTAGTTGTCTTCTGGAGGGTTAGGGGGTAAGGTTTGATAGCCTTTCGGAGGCAGCCCTTGCATCCTACGTGATCGGCGAAGACCTTTATCATCTATGGGCTCAATTGTGGAGAATAACAGAACACACTGAAAATCTAGGGCCAACTAACAGAAAGAAACAACATGCGCTAATAAAATCTAGGAATCAATCAAGCAGACAAAACTTCTCTTGATGACCGTACTAGCTAGTGATGAAATCCAACGTCGCGTGATCAAGTTGAGAAGGGGCTGGGCTATGGTGGAACAGTTACAATGGCGACCTGCTTAATGGAATTTCACCTTGGTGCAAGATTCCACGCAGTAATTGTGGATTTACCCTCCAAGGAGCCCGAGTGAGTTTGACCAATGTCTGTTCCAGGTACAATGAGACTTCCCTTCACCATCACCTTGTGTAAGTACCTTAAGATTATGGCAACTAAAGACACCAATTCGCAGTGAGTCCCTGGACAGGTACAGTCAACATTCTAATCCGAAACGTATGGGCAGGATAACAAGTCCGAAATCAACCCGAAAGGCTCCCACACATAATCGTGGGTATACCTTCCAGTGAACCCCAATATATGATCCAACCACTACAAACAGCTGAACCACTGAGGGATAATCTCCGTAATTCGCCCAAATACAACCTCGTGCGTAACCCTTGTGTGAGAGGGGGATCCCAAAAAACCAATACGACAATTAGATTTGACTCTCCCTAACTCAGGATGCTAATGTTTGTCTTGAAAACTTTGGAGAGTTGTACTCACAGCCTAATCCAAAGTGATAACCCTAGTCTACTGTTAGTGGAAGATCCTAAAAACAAAAATGTTCTAGATAGTTTTTAATTAGCGTTTGTTTTATAGCTATTCTTTACTCAAAGGGTGCACGAAAGTGAAACTGATGGAATGAGGACTCAATTCCCAAAAAGATGCATGAAAGATGATAAGCAGTCATTTCTTTTCAATGAATGCCTATTTAAGGGAAAGAGAAGGAGTCGTTTTCACTTTCAAACACTAATATGAAACATCCTCAGTCAATTGGTTCTCACTCGAATCCAATGCAATGCTAAAACATTTTCAAAAATGCCTTCTAATATGCAAATCAAGCACTAAAATGTATTTTTCTCGTTTCTATGCGAATGATGACTAATTCAATGCAAAAACTTCTCATATCAACTACCTTTTTCAGATCAAGGAGATTTAGACAAGTATGATCAAATTTCGCACACACAACACACACCATCTTGCTGTGATTGAAACAAGAAGCAAATAGAAAACAAAGATAACAAAGAAAAATCGAACAATTCACATAAAAATGAGGTGTTTGAAGAACAATTAACTCAAAAAAACCAAGTGAGAAGAGTCACAGACTTCAGATGTCCTTCACTGGAGTTCTCGCTCAGCCGGATAGAAGAGAAAAAAAACAACGGATTGATTTCAAGCTCTCAACAGCAAAAATTCAAAAATAAGGAAGAAGGGCATAAAACCTGAACAATGAGGTGTTTACTTCTCAGGAGGAAGCATGTCAAAGGTCAAAGGAAGAATCATTAAATCACAAAGCAGCTCAACAAGTAAAAAACAAGGTTTGGACCTCCAAAAAATGAAAATTTTGAAGAGATTTTGTGCAAAAAGGGGTTGGCGCTCTAGTGTAAGGGACACCAGGGTGTTATAACACTCTTTCCAACACCTTTAGGGAGTGATGGCGCTCTGCTAACATGGGCATAGGGGCGCCAAGCTCAAAAAACTCATAAAAATGTCCAAAAACCCAAAATTTTAGTCAAATTTTGACAGTCAAGCTGAATGTGATGGGGTAAAGAGTCAATTAGAAAGTGCAATCAGATATGAAGGGGTGAACAAGGTCTAAAAACAATCAAAAGGAAAGACAAGGTCTATGAGGAAAAATCAAAACCAAAAGTTTCGATTCGATTCCTCCCCAGTGGAGTCGCCAGTTTCTGTTGAAGGAAAATCTCCCTGCGGATAGGTAGATCTCCTCAAAGAGATAGACTCTTAACTCTAAGACAGAAAGTGCTTATCATGGTCACTGACTTCCTTTTAGATCTTGGTGGACTAGTGTGTGAGGAGGAAGGAGAAAAGAAGTACCTTTTACCGGTGTTTGTCCCTGCACGCTCCGAATTGAGCTCCAATCTTTCGCTCCTCGATAAGCCCTATAGACAAACAAAGTACGACCACTTCCTACTCTATCAAGATTAGTCCGAAATTTTTATATCTACTAAAGAGACAAATTCATTTGAGATTGAACATGAATTAGAAAGAAACAGGACAAGCAAATTATATTAATGAGGACAAAACATTACTTACAGTCGTAGATGGATTGCAGCAGTTTCGTCAAGTCCTCCTTGTCTGCCCCTTGCTCAAAAGATCCATGATCAGAATGATGATAGCTTCACCGATTGCTCCCTATGAGATCATAGGTTTCTTACTTCCAAATCATCTCTATTATAGCACCACTTATAAGATCATAAGTTTGGTGTGATTCTCCCTTTCCAGTCCCCTTCTCACCATGAGAAAGCTTGCTTATATAGCATTAGAGAGGCTCAACAACTTGAGATATATTTGGGGTGAGTTGAGGATTTTCCTCCTTCAGTTAGGGATCTGCCCTAAGATCATGGCTTGATTGAGGATTCGAATTCAACTGCCTTCTAAGAATGAAAAGATCCTTCCCCCATTCTTCTTAACAAATCAATTGTTGCCTAGAATAGGTAGCGCTCCCTCAAAAGGGCACTCAGAGCGTTATAACGCTCCCCAGTAGTGTATAGGGGAGCGCCAACACTCCTGAGGGTAGGAGCGCTCCTGCAAAAGGGATGATGTAACTCTATAACGCTCCCTGATGGCTTATGGGGGGGCACCGGCACTCCTGAGATAGTTATAGGGGAGCGCTCCCCTCCAAAAGCTCAGGTTTTTGGGTGCTTTCAGATGGTAAGAGGTTTATAATCCTATTGACTCATTTCTCCTCTTCCAAATCAAATGTTTGAGGTGTTTCAAGTGTCCTTCTCATGTCGTTATAGGCACGACATAGGCATCATGGTAGTATGCTTTCTTTAACACTTGCGACACTTGTAAGAAAAATGCGACACTTGCGACACTTATAATGACGACATTTGCGACACTATTGAAGTGAGTAATTTCGATGTGTAATAGATAGAAACTTTGGTGCGATGTGACATATCACATGGAAGATATGTGATACACCATAAAGGAGAAAAACGTTTATCTCATGCGATGTGAAAAAATAAAAATTGATTTTCTGAATGATTTGTTGCACAAGTGATAGAGCGATGTTTGGTATGAATCCCATAAAAACATAAGTTAAATCCTCATAACGAGAAAAGTACAAAATCCAGAGAACTACATTGATATTCTCATTGGAATTACGATTGTTGAGATGGACTTTGTACACATGTTGAAATATTGGAACCATGGTATGAAGAAGAGGTCATGAACTTTGCCTCAAAACCATGGTCCTTTGATGACCTTCCTATGTTTCATAATTGAAACTAGATACAATAATGAAACCTTTGAAGAAAATATTTACCTCATGATGTGGTTTATTTTGTTCCATTTGGAATAACTATTTGATAATAATTGTAAATGATGGACTTTGTGCACATGTTGAAATATTGGAACCATGGTATGAAGAAGAGGTCATGAACTTTGCCTCAAAACCATGGTCCTTTGATGATCTTTCTATGTTTCATAATTGAAACTAGATACAATAATGAAACCTTTGAAGAAAATATTTACCTCATGATGTGGTTTATTTTGTTCCATTTGGAATAACTATTTGATAATAATTGTAAATGATGGAACTACCCATTGAATCTACATGAAGGCACTGTCTTTATAATTATTGATGAGCACATTAATCAATGATGAATCACTAAATATGTAACACATAATGTCTCCTAATTTATCCATAATGAAAGATAGTGATCAAGGAGCCCTGCAATTTAATAGTGCATATATGTTTTGGAATAAAGATCTCTAAAAGAACATGGATTCAAATATTTACTACTATCAACTCATTTACAAGAGGGAATTACTAAAAAAATATTTTAAAGAGAAGGTTCTCCCCGTGCTATGAACTCCTCCATGATGATAAAGTGGTAATAAGAAGGTCAATTCCTTTTAAATGTTGTGATCAACAAGTGTACAACCACTTTGCAATCAATTACTTACATAACCTTCACATTGTGCAAATATTGTCTAATCTCAACACCTCATGTTGGCTCGCTAACATACATCCTTCCTAACACTGGGGGTTTGATGACCCAGGTTTTATCCAGATTTGACCAACAAAACCCCAAGGCGTTGGCATATCAATATTTAGTTGAGGATCTAAGAAGGTATCAACTAAGATGTCATGAGAATCACATAGACCATCTGGTCTCGTGTCAGATATGAAGGGATAAAGTAAGCAAGGAAGCCACTCATGATATCATTCACTCATTCAATATTACTCCATTAGCAGAATAACATCATAGACCATTAACACAATCATCCATTACACTCAGAACAGACACATCAAGTGATAGAGAGAATTGCATCTTTATATTATCTCCATTAAGCATCAACATATCAACATTACAAACAGAATTTCACTCTACACTCTAATCCATTATACAACTCATGCATTACAATGTGTCTTGTTCTCTCTGTCTAGACTCTACACTATTGGACTGACTCCATTACAGACTCTAAACAAGACTTTTCCAAACTCTTACAAAACTGTTACAAAAACTCAGAACATGACTCATATAAAACTCGACTTTCCTCCTTGCAAACCTCAGATAGACTCATCTCTTCTCCACTTTTTCTCCAACCCTTCTCCCATTCTCTTTTCCTTATTCTCTACTTTATGCTCTAGTACTCTATCTCTTTCTTATCTGCTCCACTCACTGTAGTGATCACTAGTTCCACATGATTTTGTTGTCTGCATGCAGTCCACATCACCTATTTGGAGCATGGTAGTCCTAACAAACTTACCATCTCTTCCATCATCTTCCCCATGATCTCTCATGATGTCAGGGTTAATTATTCAGGAATATTCCCAAAGATCTTCTTATGAATTGACATGCATGCAATATCTTTTTTGATCCCTTGTTCCCAGTATAGAACTTTGATTGGTGCACGTGCCTTATTCCTTCAGTCATGTAACTGTTAATGTGTGCATGCAAATTTGATATGCACGCATGAAAAATTTGTGCACACATGTAATCTACCCAAAAAATTGGGTGACAATAGGCCGCCAACACTATTATTTGGATCATCCTCGAGCCAATGGAATTGTTCATGGTGTGATGGAAGCAATGGATGGGATTGTCTTCATAAGCTCCTGGAGAAATTCCTTGAATTGGCTATCAGTTTCATCTAAAGTTTCTTGTAGTTACTGAGTGAGATGGACCACCTGATCTGTGTCATCAGTTGTGACTTGTGGAGCCTAAAGGTTAATGAGCTCCATTTTCTCAATCATATGGGTGGTCGCAACCTACACTGCATCTTTAGCTTTGAGCACTTTCACTACTTCCTCACAGCATGTCGAAAGACTCGTAACCCGATGTATGGTATATGCATCAACTGGGTATTTGTTGTCTAGCCAGGGGTAGATGACATGAAACCGAGTGATAAAAAATCACATGCCATGAAATATGCACCACGGACAAAGTTAGGGAAATGTACCAATGTTAGGATGCCAAGCTGGCGAAGGGGCTTGGCCCATTCTTGTGTGATTACTAGTGGATGCCCATATGCACTCATGATTTTATGTGCATAGTTGGGGAAAAAGTGCTCGGGGGAACTGGAATAGGTCACAAACATCATAGTCGGTGAATTGGATGTCTTAAAATTTCCCAATACGGGAGTCCATGAAACTAACATTAGTAGGTAACGTTGGTTCCAGTATTTCCTTATCCCTTATTGGCACAGGGGCAGACCCAGGGTTCAACGCTTCAACAATGCACCAACAAAACCCTAACTACCGGCCCTTTCGACAACACTTGCGAAGCAGGCAAAGTCTCACCCGAGGTAGAAGCAGGGGGGGTAACAGGACGCAAGTGTCTATAACCAATATGGGACATAGATCTGTGATAACAACACTTCACAGAGTATTCTAGCAACACTCAGAAGGCGATATGCATTAGTTGATTAGCTTTAATAACATCGCAGAACATACCCTAGTAGAGATCGGTGTAGTAACAACAAAGATTAAGCATTTCAACCACTTAGCACATAACATTAGGTTAGATCTAGCATTCATTCATCTTTAACACAAGTAAAGCACTAAGCATCAATAGATCTATCTATCATGCATAATAATCTTAAGTACTGAGCAGATTCATAACATAAACAACACAACACAAAGAAAACCAAAGACACAAGATATACGTGGTTCATACCAGTGTGGCCAACGGCTCTGATGGTACGATCTCTATAAAGGTGGCTCCTTTAGGCATTTTCCAAGGGACAAATGAGATCAAAACGATCAACCAGCTTAAGTGGAATTCGTATCCCAAATCCTGAGCCTCACTTTCCTTGTTCGACTTCGCCGTAAGCTTCCTTGGTGTGTTGTGCCAGGGAGAAATCCAAGGCCTTCCCTGGATAAACCTATTGAGGGTTAGGTCCCTGCATGCTTAATCTTATAATCCGGTGGATCAACGTGGGATCCACAGTAATCCGTCAGTCGAGCCATAGGTATCTGCCATGATATCACAACAAGAGGAGTTTAACGCAAGCATTAACCTCCTAGTGATGGCCAAAATGGGGAATCTTCATCACATTTATCATAGTGGACTGCACGAGCTCCTTAATCCATGGCTGGGAGATAAGGCGGGGCTTCTTCCCGGTTGTCTTCGTCAAGTAGCGGTGGGGTGCTAGCATAGCGTAGTTCTTTCTGTTGCCCAGATTGAAATCGTTGTTCTTTAGTAACGAGATTTGTCCCAAATGACTTCCAACTACATGTATTCCTTTCGGAATGTACATAGTGATAAGGGTGTACTCATAATCTCGGGGAATGTTGTCACGGTCAACTGCACCAACCAAAGGTGGGATATACTCTGGTAAGATCGATGAGATCTACTTCGCATTATCCATAATGTCGTGATGCTTACTTCACTGCTTAGTCACGGGGTTGACATGCCCAAAGCGATGTCCATTTGAAGGGAAAGCCTGCAGTACCCTAGTCAATGATGCCTGGACACCTTCAGATAACTATATGTTGGCCATTATCTTCTTGAGGACCTCCTCGACAAACTTCTCTAATGCACTAGGTTAGCCCAACATTCTTAGTTTTAAACAGACAGGTTGAGGTAGGAGAATGGACAGGTGGAGTATAAAAATAGATGGTGATGTCTATATTTTGATAACACGTCTCGACGCTCAATCAATTATCTTCTTGGCTCAGTTAATCGCGGGTGGAAAAAAGTGGTCCCAGCGCAACGACCAACAGGTTAAATAAGCGAATGACGTAACAGATTCTTCCAACGGGTAGGAATGCTTCCATAAATGTGAATCTGTCTGTTATGGCACGGTCTCAACGTCCAAAAGCAGTCCATCAACCCATAAATGTGTTTTCTACCCGTTTTGAAGCATTGTTCTAACAATCGGGGCGCCTCCAACGGTTATATAGCTTCACCAAGGCAAAGTCCCATTCTGCGCGGTCTTGTTGTTTCAACAAGGTTCAAATCCTGTGAACCTACCTTCTGCGAGGTTCTAGTCTGCAAAGTCTTCCATCCGGTCTCTGTAGCTTCTTGTAGCTTTTCCATCTTAGATTTCTTTTTACTAATCTTCCTTGCCTTCTTTCTTGTGATATGAATCTCTCTAACTATTTCTGGAATCCTCTTTCCATACTTATTCTTATCTTCTCCTAGCGTAGTGACTTTGCACTGCTGATGTGCTCTCAAAGAATTTGAAGTTAATATCCCTTCTCTTATTAATTCTACGGTGGGTGTTCTTCTTTCTTGCATGGATAGGCCCTTCAAACCTTATTGCATTCTTTCAACCTTGACAGCTAATTCTCTTTCCTTTTGTCCCTCCTGTGTTGTTACTTTGTTTTGTTGCTTCGACTTATCCTCTCGTTCTTCTATTAGTCGGTCTATTTTTCTAGCTATGAAATCCCTTAGTTCTTGCATTTTCTTATCTATAGCTTCTTCCTCTACTTTCCTTTTGATCTGATCCTTCTCAATCCAAGACTTACCTAATAAAAGTGGGAAAGGGGCGTTGTCCCCAATAAACTTAATGACTTCAAATTCCTCTGTAGTTGATGTTCCATGAACAATAATAGGTACATTAGTAACTCTTCCAGATAGGGTTATCATCTTTCCCTTAAAAATTCCTATCCTTCCCAATGAAGGTACCAGAGTAGGCTTTCCCAAAATTTCCCAAGTGCCTTCTGTCATAATATTCACTTGTGTTTCCTCATAAGACACAGTCTATGTCGAATTCTTCTATTCTTGTACTTATGCATTGTTTTACTTTCAATATCTCTGGTAAACTGACATCTTTGTGATCATTCATTGTTTCTTTCAACTGTAATAACATATTCTGAACTTTCTCTGATTCTTTCTCTTTATGATTCTCTAACATGCTCTTAGTTTCTTGACTTCCTTCATAGTTTTCTTGTCTCATGTTCATCCTTTCAACTTTAGCAATCATCCTTGGACAATCCTTAACCTCATGACCAACAATTTTACAACAAAGACAAATAGGATCTGTACCAGGGAATTCCTTAGCAATATGTATCGGTCTTCTACAGTTATAACATAATGTCAATCCTCATTTTCTCTTAAATTTTCCCCAACTTCTCTTGTACTGCGCACTAGGATCATAGTGCTAGACCTACAGTCTACAAAAATTCTTTCTAGGTTCCTGCATCCACTTATTAGTCCAAAAATTCTTTCTATGCATACAAGTAACATATCTTTCTTCATTTCTATTAAATTTATTCAGATCAACTTTTTCTTCCAAGTGTGCTCTAGCCTTCAAAATAGGACATAATCTATTAAACATACCTAAATTCATGCTTTCAGAACACAAATTTTCACTTATCTTACTCTTATCAAAGCACAAAGCTTTACCTCTTTTCTTCAAATCGGGTTTCTTTCTTAGCACAGAGCTTCACAAGTAAAATAGAGTATTGCGCACTTCAGCAGTAGATCTACACATAGACCTTCTCTTTTCTTTACTTCAGTTCCCAGCAATCACAGTTTCAGATCCCTGACAACAAAACCATTTGTTGGCACAGGGGAAGACCCAGGGTTCAACACACCAACAAAACCCTACCTACTGGCCCTTTCGACAACACCTGTGAACCAAAACAAGTCTCACCTGAGGTAGAAGCAGGGGGGGTTACAGGACACAGGTGTTTGTAACCAAGCTGGGACATAGATCTGTGATAAAAACACTTTGTAGAGTATTCTAGAAACACTTAGAAGGAGATATGCATTAGTTGATTAGCTTTAATAACATCGTAGAACATACCCTAGTAGAGATCGGCATAGTAACAACAAAGATTAATCATTTCAACCACTTATCACATAATATTAGGTTAGATCTAGCATTCATTCATCTTTAACACAAGTAAAGCACTAAGCATCAATAGATCTATCTATCATGCTTAATAATCTTAAGCAATGAGCAGATTCATAACATAAACAACACAACACAAAGAAAACCAAAGACACAAGATATACGTGGTTCATCCCAGTGTGGGGCTACGTCCACCAACTGCTTCGCCTTCTTTATTATTCTTCATCAAATGGGTATTTGTTTTCTATCAATGGGTAGAAGACATGCAACCGAGTGAGTAAAAATCGAATGCATACCATTAAATATGCACCGTGGACAAAGTGACGAAAATGTACCAATGTTAGGACGCCAACTTGGAGAAGGGGCTTGGCCCATTCTTGTGTGATTACTAGTGGATTCCCATCTGCACTCATGATTTCATGTGCATAGTTGGGGAAAAAGTGCTTGGGGGAGATAGACTAGGTCACGAACATCACAGTCGGTGAAGTGGATGTCTTAAAATTTCCCAATCTAGGAGTTCATGAAACTAACATTAGTAGGTAACGCTGGTTCCAATATTTCCTTATCCCTGATAGCCTTATCTTTGTTATGGGTTTGTGACTTGTTGGAAGAGGCCATTGGTGGCTGCAATCATTTAGTGCCTCAGTATCGCCTATCCTTTGGATGCAGGGAGGATAATATAGGGATAGAATCATTTGAATTGTGCATGTTTGTCACTTGGAATGCTTCTATGTGGTGTTGCACCTATATGGAACTAGACTTAGACTTAAATAGTAACAAGAAAACCAAATTATGGTAGTATGTATGAAAAATAATATTTTTGCAATGGTACAGTCTATTGAGTTGTTGTAAAGGCCATTTATAGTTGATGGGCCTTGAAAATAATATCATGTGCCTCGAGGGCCATCAGAACATAACTACTCATGTCATACCATTGCCCCCTTAACACCAACTGCTAGGAAGGACTAGTTTTCCTTGTTGTGTCCATCAGTTGGACCTTGCCAGTACCACTCCGTAGTCCTGGTTCTATCCTTTTGGATCAAGATGACATTTAAACTTCAATCCATTTTCAAATGTGAAAAATATTTTGATTTGATTTTGGCATTTATTGTTGGATTATTCTCAAAACATGCCAAATCTTCATGAGGGTACGACTGGACGTGTTTTCCTTTTTTACACCAAAGTGTCTACACCACCTAATATTTATGGTGATGCTGACTACTTTTCACATGCGTGAAGTCTTATTATTCAGGGGAGCCACACATGGTTACTATGCACCTCGGTGTCGGCACCCATGATGTCAACTTGTTGTGGTGACCCCTGGTGGGTCACGAAACTTCTTTACGTGGATCCAGTGTCTTGGTCCTCACCATGGAGGATCTTTAGTAGTTGTGGTTAGACTAGGGAGAATCTCTTGGCCGCCCAATCCTGAACTAGATTCAATCTTAGGTTTTCACTTTCCATCCACTGGATCGATGATAGTCGAAGAGACATGAGGGGTGGAACTTCCCACTGGAATAGCATGCTTGGTTTTTGGATGGATCTATCACATATTCAGACTCTTGTTTTCCAACCAATTCCTCTCACAAGAACACATATATTTATGGATGTCTACCCCCAACCTGAACCTTTCATTCATCGAGTCCACTACTACTTCTCATTCACATAGATGTTCATGATGCACCACCCACCATTGTGTGGGTATGCCTTCCATCAGTATGTCAAGGGCTTGTATCCGATGGGTTAAGGGAACTTGATACATTTTGGAAATGAATGTTTCCACTAAATTTTTTCCATCAAATCAATATGGATTATAATAACCAAACCCATCCTCACATGTCATGGTGGTAATGCATATCTTGATAGAGAATTCATACAACTTATTTTGCCATCTTTCGATAACATCTTCTAAATCAATATCCTATGAGTTCACACTTCTCCAGTTCAACTCCCCATCTACTGTGGGATTGATGTAATCCTCTATGCACCTTGTGATTTGATAAATGTTTTCAATAATGTAGCTCTACACATCCTCATTCATAGGATCATTGCATATGTCACCTTCATTCATATCTAATAGAGTGATCACACGTAAAGTGTCCTTCTCAAAAGACAACTGTTTTTTTCTTCAGATTCAACACAAATTTATTGTTGAATGCCCAGTCAATACCAAGTAGTGTAGGGTAGGGATCTAAGTCATCCATGATCTCAATCACCTAAAATTATGCCTTAGTCACCACTCCTTCAATGTTCACTTCGACCTATTCCAGCCGACCTATAGGATAGATGTTGTATTGATTATCAAGCCTAAGTTGAATGGGGGAGCACACCAAGTTAGGTATGCCTATCAACTCCCATGATTTCTTTGGAAGGATGTTCACATCGGATCCCAAATCCAACGTGACTCCATCCATCTCATAAATTCTAATTTTAGTTGTCATCTTGAACTCTCTTCTTGTGCGCTTTTTCTTGCTCACTTGACACACATCCCTTTTTGGTAGTGGGACAGATATAGTTACAACTGTCCCTTCTTCCCTCATGCAACTTGTTAACATCCACGTCAACTTTATTGGAGCATTAGGATCACTTAACAACTTCAAACAATAACGCAAGAAGTCACTTACTCGGTCTTCTGCTTTTTCTTCACAACTAATGTCACATAGTGCTTCTTCTCTCTCCATGTGCCTCAACTCTTCGCACATGTGCTCCTTTATTTCCTTTTTTTTAACTCATCACACTTCTTCCTACCCATGGGATTCTTCTAGAGATTTTTGTATCGCATGTTGTATATCTTCGTGCACATGAGCTTCCTCCAAAGACTTTTGTGTGGGGTGCTACAAGTGTTCATGGGCTCGTGCTTCTTCAAGTGATCTTTGTGTGGTGTGTTTTACTTCTGCATGTACCAGGGTTCCTCTAGCGACCTCTACATCGTGTGCTACAACTCTTCACGTGCTCTCTCATCCTCCAGATCCCTTTGCGCATCACACAAAAATTGCTTCTACCGCGTAGCATCAAACTTGGGAGGAGATTACGTTTTTTTTTCTGATATTTTCTTCTACTCTCTAGCCCGAGCTTTAACCATGCTCTAAGCCCATTCTCTTTTTATCTCCTCCTTGGGTTATCACCCACACATTAGCTTCCTCATCCTTCTTTTGGTTCTTGTGTGTCTCTGAAGTTACTATATTGCAGTGTGCCTTTTTCTCTTCCCACTTATTCAACAAGTTGGTACAATCCTGAATGGCAAGCTTGGTACTATAGAAGTATCCATGGGGAGTGTGTGGTTTGGTAAAAAATATTGAATCATGGCCTATCTCACCACAATTGAAACAAGTGGGTGGTCTTCCTCCACCTCCTCCATATCCTCGTCCTTGGCCTCATCCATATCAACCCCAAGGACCTCCTTAGTATCCGCCTCTTTCTGTGCCTTCACGGTCACCACCTTTTTTCTCTTCCTAAACCTGAAAGGAATCATGAGTGTGGTCCTGCATCAATTGAAGTGACCGAAACTTTTTCACATCGTGCCCCATGGATTTGAAGAACTCACGAAATGGAGTATGGTGAATCTTTTGGTATTTTTCCAGTGTTGGGTAGTGGAGATGGATATGTCCCCACTATCTACAAATATCACACCACTCGATCTGAGGCCTAGTCAGAAACGGATTCGATGCACCCGTATCCAAGTAATTTCCCAATATAGGACATTTGTGTTTGTGGTGACCTTTCGACTGGCATGTAGTACACCATACATGCTCGCTCACCACTTTCATATTTTCCATATATTGCAATTTTATTGTCATATTTGGAAGCTGAGACTGCACTTGCGCCAATCCTATTGATCTCTCTCCAGCTCCTAGTGTGGCTTCCAAGTGCAACACAATCTCCACCACCTTTGCTTGAGTAGTCACCTTCTGCTAGGTGAGCAGAACTCAGATATGGGGCAATAGTCCTACAATGAACCATTCTCTATGTTGAACATCTTGGATCTGGAATGTCATCATATCCAACAATATTTTGAATCGTTGGTCATAATCCCACATGGTCTCTCTATTCTACTGCTTGATCTCTTTGATTTTAGTAATGTGCTACGATTCTGACTTAGGCTTCTAAAACTCCTTGAGCAAATCTCTCTTAATTTCTATCAGGGACCTTGTCTATCCCAATGGTGCAATCACCTTGTACTTCATTTACCATGTTAGATCTATGTTTCTGAAAGTGGTCTCTAGCTACACAATATTTGATGCTTCATCTTTGATTCTCTTCACATACCATATAGCCTCACATGTGAACAATTTTTATGTGCATCATCCTTACCTGTCCCATAGAACATGGGTAGCCTTAGTGTTGTATCTTGATTTTCCATTCTCAATCTAGGGTTGTGTTCTCTCGACTAACTACTAGTTATTGGCGATCTTGGAACTGATACTATTTTTAGCGAAGTATCGCTGAATTTGTCTTCTTCTTCACTCACATCCTCTATTCTTTATTCTTCTACTCTTTCTTCCTCTACTCCTATTGTTTCACTATATTTTGTTCTTCCTTCTTGGTTGCAAATGTGCAAGGGGGATGGTTCAAAGAGGGGGTGCCTCCATATTCCCTCATCATTTCTTATGAGGTATCCCAAAGAGTTTCCTACATGTAGCCATAAAAGACCATTCACTATACCTAAAGTATCTTCCCCTTCCCACAAGGGTTCTTCACCATCCTCACCTACTCGAGCGCCTCTACTATGCACCTCATCTTCCTCAGAGGTTGTGTCATCTCTCAATAGCCAAGGGGATTGGACTTTGTCTTCTCTAACCCTACTACCACTACTTCTGGTATCTTCACTGGATACCCTTATACTAGTGCTATGTGTCTTGGACAACCTATCTCCTTGTGTGCTCCTCTTTGGCACAACACTCTCTCCCACACTTCCTCCTGGTATGGTCTCCTTCTTCTTCATTTTCAGTTTGACCCCTTTGTCTTGCAACCTTTGCTACCTTCTTTTCAGTCCTTTTTTCTTCCTTCCTCCTTAGCTCAACTCCTCTTGTGTATCTTCCAACTCTTTCTCTCCTCTGCTCTTATGGGTCCATTCTCTCCTCACCTCATCTCAACATCTTCTGGACCCTCTCAACAACATCCATCTTTTCTCTCTCTTTTTCTCCCTTCTTTTCATCCCCCCCCCAATGCTAGGGGGTCTACTCAACCATTCTATCTGTCTCCATGCATATAAATCCTTTCTCAACGAACAATATCTTGATCCACAACAAGATTCCTTCAAACAGTCTCTTCCGAGGACCTTCAACAAAATTTCTTTCAACCTCGTTGAAAGAATATCTGTATTCTACGATGAACTCAATAATGTATCCTTCATTCACTCGGGAAAACTAGAAATTGATTTTCGAGCCCACTTATAATCCAATGCTTTGAGCCTATTGACTGTATTTTGGTCCCAAACCAGTGGTTGTTGGGGTTTCAAAGCAGTGTTAGTGTTCTAAAAGGTTTTCAAAAAGATTTTCACATTGTACTTTCTCAAATGAAAACCAAGACTATATTTTTCTTCTTTTTTTTCACAAATATTTATTCAAACAATGGGTAGACATCCTCTCTCAAACCTTGGATATCATTTTGTCAAATAATTGAATCTTTCTAAAATTTTGAATTGATCCAATCTTGTCAAATATTTGATCTTTCTAAAATTGTGAATTGATCCAATCTTGTCAAATATTTGATCTTTCTCTCAAGTCTTACATCTTTCTCTAATTATGCCCTGATTCAATATTGTGAAATTATCTGAAACTGACATGACAAAGGGAATCCCTTTATTTGTCTATGCTATATCATAATTGCACTGTTGTTCCATTCCTTGGGATCAACAATGGGTACAACATCCATGTTATTGCCATCAATAGGCAACATTCGATTATCCATCGTATTGGAATTCACAAATTTATTTAATCATCCCTCCACATAACTTAAAATTTGAATGATTAAGGCTCTATTATATATGATTTATGAAATACATGCACCTTCTCAAAGTGAGATGCTCTTTCAATTAAAGTTTAGTCATAAAAGTAAAATGCATGGGAATAGAAAATATTCACATTTATGAGCCAAAATCAATGGGAACGTTTTGAAATGAGGGAGAATTGTATGCAGACAATGTGTAACATTTCCAACACTTTGCAAGCAGTCAACAAGGGTTTAGAGTCTAGTGGTAAATTGTTGATCTCTCTTGGGAAGGTTCATACCATCTACTGAGAAGGTAGAAACTTGACCCTAAATCCTTCCTGCCCAATAATCATCCAACAAAGATCATATGCAAGGGTTTGTGAAAAGGTTCTTCTTGAAACAGTGTCGAATAATAAGATATACCAAGATAATTTATTAATGCCATAAAAGTAGATCAATGAAACTGATGAGTATATAGATGTCGATACATAATGGGAACATAGAGAATGTCTTATAAATAAAGCAAGGTGCAGAAACCAAGTAAATAAAGTGAGGATCTAGAATACAAAGAATGAAAAAATATCAAGGTCGGGTCCGCTAGCATGAGGCCAAATGGGCACTGATGAACCCAATTGACAAAAACTATACAAATCAAGAAGTGGGATAGGAATACATGGACTTGTTTGAAAGCCCTCTAAGTGGAAAAAAAAACATTGACAAAACAACAAACTACATGTGATCAAGAAATGGGATAGGAATACATGGACTTGTTTGAAATCCCTCTAAGTGGAAAACAAAACTTTGACAGAACAACAAACTACCTGTGATTTGTAATGCCTGCAAATAGTGTGATTTAATATTCATTCGTCATACATTTTAGGAGGGTTTTATAGAACTCATTGATTTTTAGGAAGATAATGGAGAAGGTAAAAATGAATCTATTATAATGTTTGTGTAAGTGTGTGTATTTGTTTTCTTTACATGTGAATAAGAAAATTACATAAAAACAAGAAGTAATGGACATATGTTCCACTAGGTTATAAGTCATCTAGCTTCTTCTCTCATATTTGTTTTGGGACCATCGTCCATGACTGATCCGTAAATTGTCGTGGATATTCCACTAGACACTTCATCACAATAGATCTAATAAAATATTGAAATATTTACTGTGAATGTTAATTTCTTTTAGATCTCAATTTTTTTAATTACTGGTTTTCTGCTTAAAAATATATATGAAATAGATGAAATGTGAAAAATAGAGAACATAAATAAATACCCACACACCATTCACAAATAAACATAAGATATAAATTGGGAAACCCAATACGAGAGAAAACCCAACTAGAAGGTGAGGCCACTACATGCTCTATTTTCTTCAAATGCAAATACAAAGAAAGAGACACTCTCTTTGGAGTTTCCTTTGACACTATGCATTGTATGGATGCTGCAAAATATATCCTCCTGTGTTATGCTCACAAAATATCAGTCTCAACCATTATGCCCAACTATGGAACAAAATATAATGCAAAAGAGTGAAACCCCTTCTCCTCCTAGAGGCTCGGTATTTAACATAGCCCAATAACCATCTAGGGGTAAGGTTTTGACTTCCTCAACCCTCAATTGAGATAAGGTTTTGGATCTTCTAGAATATTTTTAAATGTCCATACATGACTATCCACATATGCATGAGTAATGAACATTGATGTGGCATCCTCTTGTACCATGGTGGTCAACACGATAGCTCAACTTTGGGGAGGCATAAATTTTGCATACGAGCTCCAATTGATGTGATTTTTGCACCGTTGGAAAGGTATCAATGTGTAGAATAGCGTCACAGGGTATGAAATATTGTTGGGAATTTTTTTACCTCAAAAATGTTGTTTGATGCCTCAAAATGGATTTGGAAGGTTTCAAACCCCAATTTTCCAAACTGGGACCCACCATTAAAATGACCTTGCAAGTTGGTTTCTCCAATTTTTATCACTCTGAAAGCATCGATATAGATTCCAAATAATATAATGATCCAATCTAGATTGATGACAAAAATGAAAAAAAATGGATGTCCATGATATTGCAACTAGTAGGTTGTTGAATGAACAACAGATCACATATGCAGCTATGAAGTAAAAAATACTCTAGTGTGTACAAACCCTGAATATCTCCATTGTTTTCCAATCATAGCCTAAAAAATATCCAATGCTTGCCAAACAGAGTATGAATTCACAAGCACATATCCATTGTTTTGATGGGTGATGGTATTCGAGAATTGCTGAAAAAAATAGAAATAAAAAAAAATGGTTACATCTCTCGCCTTCCAAATGGTGGTCTCTTCCTAGAATGAGATGGTGGGGATTAAAAGTCCTTATATACAAGCGAAATTATTCTTAACGAGGAATTATGCAACAAGTTCAATGGAAAAAAATTATTAGATTTTGGAACTCTTTTCAAACAATTTTTATTGAGTTCTAGATTGTTCAATTGGGAGTAAGATAATATTATAGGCATAAATTGACAAATAAGATAATATTATAGGCATAAATTCACAGTGAATCAATCTTCAAATATAGTAAAAATTCTACCATGATTCACATTTTAAGTGTGATGGAACTTTACTTCAAAAGATTGTACCTCACTCTAAACAACAACTAATATACTCGAAAAATAAAGCAAAATTCCAAATCAGTGAAAACTATAACTTTCTTAGGTCATGGGATTCGAAAAAGAAATAAACAATTGCTACTCTAAGCTACAACTCCATTCGATTGTAAATAACTCCCTAATATATTGAATATGGTACTACATAGTGTATTTCGAGAAGGCCTTCAATTTCTTCTTTATGCTGACATCGCTCTACTAAAAGCACTATGAAAAAAAAGGGAACACTTCAAAGAATCTGGTAGATACATTGGTGAAATTAAAGCATACACTTGGTTTTCCCCATCTTTGTATTTTATCTTGGTATGATGATGACATTTTAGTAAGGAAAAAACTCTCATGTTCAGATAACTCTCATTTTTGCAGCAACGCATTGCAAGCAGATGTAACTTTTGAGCATTATTTTCAAGATATCACATAGTCCATATATTTGAGGCTTTGAAACTTCCACTTTCTAATGTGATTTGTGTTGTCTCTCCACCAATAGTAGCCTCGCGCACATGTTGTGTTTTCATTCTCTAAATAACTTTGGCGATTGAGCAGAGGAGAATATGTTTCCATACTCTGTGTTCCAAAGAGGGAGAACTTATTTTTTTGAGTTCCCATGGAAGTACAATATTGATCTGAGTATAAGTTACAATCTATTGATTGTTTTCCTCATTAATTACAACTATATATGTAGAGACCGTTGGTGAAGGGTAAACTGTGTGGAGAAGTATGAAAGGAGTGCGGATAGAACATGTCAATTAGATGTCAACCAGAGGGTTATTCTACACTTGGTTTCAAGACTAAACATTGAACACCTTCAATTGATCAGCGACTTTAGAGTTATTATAGATTGATTGAACCACAACGACAAGCTTTAATTGATCGCACTCTTGGTCTGGATGGACCGAATCAGCTTACTCCAACACCACTTTAAAAAGCTCATCTTCACACATGCCTCCCAAGAGTACAACAGGGAAGTCGACCTGCTATCTAAGACATCACTACAGAAAAAAGGAGGCCTGATCACTTACAACCATTGGCTGGATGGCCATGAGGGCCCTACACATGTTATCAAATTATTTTAACACTGGAGACTGTCGACATTTTCGGTATATTTCTAAAAATTCTGGACCATTTGCTGCAGCTTTCTTGATATTCTCTACCACTCTTCTCTCCTCTACTTTTCTGACTTTGTAATAATTTCTTTTCTCCCAACGCAATTCTATCTCCTACAAATTGAATAGTAGATCAATTGTAGGAGAAAGATATTCCCCACCAATTGTAGGAGAAAGATAAAAATTGTTGTAAAAATATATTATATTATCAATATAATTGAGTAATTTTTTCTACTAAAAAAATACCAAAAAAAATAATGTAAATTTATATTCAAAACTCTTTTTTATTTCTACCCATTCTTCTTACAATTCTCGGGAAAAAATTATTGTCTCTCCTTCAACTAGAAGATCTCTTGAAGACACGACATAACATAAATGGATAGGAGATACAATAGAACAAAAATGGATGCATCCGTAAGGCATTATATTATTCCCTTCCTTTGCTCTTTCTATTGCTTGTAGCAGCCACTCATATATGCGAGAAATTGAATGGTCGCGGGTTCAAAACCATGAAGGATCTGACGGGGATTTAAAAGAATATGTGGAGACGGGGATTTAAAAGAATATGTGGAGGAAAAACCGGTCGAGGCAGATCAACGATCACGACGTGTTGACACGTCACATCAAAACATGGATCAAAGATTCCATTTTGACTGTACAAATGGAATTACCTTTTACTGATAAGAAATTTGATTTAGTAAGTTAATTATATTGGTAAAAGTTCTCATACTTTAATCATATTTTTCACTATGTTTTTTTGGATGATTGTTAGGAATGATTGTTATTTTCCCAATAACAAGATTTAATTTCCATAAATAACACTTTAACCACATTTATTTACTATAGTAATTTAAATGGTTGTTAAGAATAATTGTTATCCTTTTAAGAAAATTCAATTCCCATAAATGACACAATAAATTTATAATGAGTTTTGTTGTAATAACTTGAACCTATATGTATTGGAAAGTTTCCTTTATTCAAATTGAATAGCAAATTTGATTCAAAATTGATTCAATTTGATTAAAAAATGAATAGAAAATAAATACTAGTATAGCCGCTAACTCGCGGCTGAGAACGCCGAGCTGAGCTGAGAACGCCTGCCTGCTGAGAACGCCTCCCTTCAATATAAAACGTCTGTGGTAATCCGTAATCCGTCCTTGGTAATATGAAACATTTCGCTGCACTATTTAATCCTACTTAATCATTTAAACGTGGCAATTACATATCCTTACAGTAATTTTTTAATGTGATTAGGTAAATGTTAAAAAGTAAACATGTTAACGGATGCCTTGATAAATGCAAGAAAGTTATGAACAATAAATCTGACCCATTGATTTTGGAGGACGATTAAGAATATGCGAGCATCTTCAATGCATAGCAATCAAATTAGAGTTTAAGGTTAAATAAGGTTAAAAGATCATTAATTGTGCCCATTATCAATAGGTGTACCCCTTTCGACGTAATTATTTATATATAAAAAAAAAATTACCTCAATTTTATACTTATGAAAATAAAATTATAACCCTGCCATGTGACTAAATCATGATACCTGTCATGCTATGGGCTATAACGTAAACGTCAAATGCCGTAATGATCGTAAGCGACTAAGTCAAATGCCGTCATGCCTGTTATGCTATGGGCTATAACTTAAACGTCAAAGGCCGTAATGATCGTAAGCGGTCGGTTCCTCTACGGGACTCTGGCCAACCCAAAATTTGAAAATAGGTCTATATTATTAAACCATTAATTTTAATGAGAAAACCACCCAAAAACCCACAACAAACTTCTTCGACCACCATATTCTCAAAGTCAAAGTCAAAGTCCCCACGTGAGAAAAAATTAGGTGCTGCTAAGGTTCCAAGATCAGTGTCCTGAAATCGTATTTTCTCCACAGCTTCTCAGCACCCAAAAATGGCATTCAGCAACTGCATCGCAGGGGTACGGACTTTTGCAGAAATGGTTTTATCCGTCTTGATTATTGGATCTGGGATATGGCTGGCCTCCAAACAGGACACTGAATGCGTGAGGTTCCTACGCTGGCCTGTCATTACCATAGGAGTTATTCTGCTGCTGGTCTCTGCAGCAGGTTTTGTGGGTGCAGTCTGGAGAGTCCGATGTCTGTCAGTCATGTATGTCATCTCCATGTTTGTGCTCATTATTGCGCTATTGGTCCTGGTGATACTTATCTTTGTGGTTGTAAACAAGGGAGGCGGATACACTGTTCTACGCAGAAACAATGATGAGTACCAGCTGAATAATTTTTCATGGTGGCTGAGGCATTATGTTGAGAATGCCAAACACTGGAATGAGATTAAAAGCTTCCTTAGTTCTTCTGAACTGTGCAGTCAGTTGGATCAAAGATACCCAAGTGCAAGATACCCAAGTGCCCAGTATTTCTTCAATGCACATCTCAAGCCTCTGGAGGTAAATTTAGTTGGAAATGTGTGTATATAATCTGGTTAAATTTTACACACACAGACACATAACATCTAAGAAATTCGGTGTAGCAGCAGTATCAGGAGAGATGGGGTTTTGTGAAAATGTTTTTGTTTTTCGTGTTAATTACTGGTGAACCGAAGACGTTCTCAAAGTTTTTTTTTTTAAGGTTATTTCATAATAAAAAAAAATTTACTATTAAACTCTGATTTTGACCCGGTCAAGCTGAGGGTCCAAAGTCTCCATTCGTTTTTAGGTGAGGAAAGGCATCCTCACTGTGGCTTTGGGAGGTCGCCATCCACTGCTTACAAAACTTTGATCAATTAGTGAATACTGTATTAGTTAGACTTGCAAGGAGTTTCTATTATCCTTGAATAGGCCTTCCAGGCCTGCTTCTGGATGGTAGATAAATTTGGACTAGTAAAATGATAATTTTTCAGTTCTTTATACACATCTTTTTCATCTAAACAGATTCCTGTCTGGCGTTAGTTTGAATAAAATTTACTAAATTATTGCTCTTTGTGTTGTTGCATAGAGACCTTCTGAGGTGCTCTAAGAAATTTTGTAGGAGAGTTCGATCTGTATACATTATGTTATCAGGGTGGCCTTTCCTGCTTGCTTGTACAAATAGTTACAGCGAAAACAGTTTCTAACCAAAACAATAAGGATTGTACCATAATTACAGAGAATCAGTTTTTTCAAAAAACTGATGATTAATTATTCGCCATGCCGGCCAACATCTGTCAAGAGTTCAAGGTTATCATTTCCACAGTTTCTCCTTGCATTGCAATGCTGTTCTGCATGCCGAGCTGATTGCAGAGCCATACTGCAGACACATGCGCTCCTCGATTTCAGATTACACAGTGCAAGTTGCAATACTTTCAGGACATATTGGGGCTAAATCTGGAAAGAATAATTAATCTCAGATAATGGTTTGTGCAAAGCGGTTGTTTATTATGCTGGGTT
>ML799246.1:75381-94516 GCA_009831015.1 Picea engelmannii
CTACCTTGTGCGTCTGTATTGGATCAGAGGAATCCAGTTTTTGCTAATTTCTAGGCCATTGTCTCTATTCAGGTTGTTAGGGTGTTTAAGGATTTCAATAGCTTCTTTGATTCTATGTTTGAAGAAGTGATCTTCCATGGCTAAAATTATTGTGTCTTCCAGGCGTATGTGGTGTTTGGATGAGAAAGAGTGTTCGGCTAAAGAAGAGGTGCGGGTACGTTTATTTTTTATATCTGCTCCACATTCTTTGATCCTAATCTGAAAGGTCTGACCCGTTTCTCCTATGTAGCATTTACCACGGGAGCATTCTATTTTGTAGACTCCTTTACATTTCATATGGTCGAGTTCATCTTTAACTGATTTCATTTTTTGTTTGATGGTTTCTGAGGGTTTAAAGGAGGTCTTAATCTCTTTCTTTCTCAGTACACTGGCAATCTTGTCAGCTATTCCTTGGATATAGGGAAGGTAGGATGTAGTAATAGGGGGTTGGTTGTTAGGTGGTTTAGGTCCATTCTTTTCTCTATCTAGGGATTTGTTTATCATTTTCTTGATGTCTTTGTCCTTGTAGCCTATGCTCTTAAAAACCCTAGAGAGGCATTCTTTTTCTTGAACTAGGTTGTCATCATCAAAAATTCTTAAGGCCTTCGTGGCTAGAGTGTTGAGGACACCTAACTTTTGGGCTGGGTGGTGATGAGAGCTAGCGTGAAGGTAGTTTTTCGTGTGGGTATTTTTCTTATAGACCTTCTGTCCAATACTATCATCTTATTTCCTTTTGATTAGTACGTCTAGGAAGGGAATTGTACCATTTTCCTCGAGTTGTATTATGAATTTGATGTCTTTAGAAATATCGTTGAGATGTTGGAAGAATTTCTCAAGTTTGTCTTTACCGTGGGGCCAAAGTACGTTGGTGTCATCAATGAATCTCTTCCATCTTAATGGATTAAGGGGAAAGGAATCTGGCTTTTTTCTCAAATTTTTCCATGAAAAGATTGGCAACAATGGGAGAAAGTGTGGAACCCATGGCTACGCCACTTGTTTGTTCATAGAATTTGCCTTGATAGCTAAAAAATGTGGACCGGAGGAAAACCTCTTAGCTTTGCTATTTCTGGGTCTGTCACTTCATTAACAACCTGAATGGCTTCATCTAGTGGGATTTTGGTGAAGAGGGAGACAACATCGAAACTAATAAGGATGTCCTCGGGTTTTATTTTCTCATTCTTGATGATTTTGACAAAATTAGTAGAGTCCTTAATGAAGGAGTCTGTATGACCTACTAGGGGGATAAGGATTTTCGCTACATACTTGGCAAGTTCGTAAGTGGGCGAGCCTATTGTGTTTACTATAGGTCTCAAAGGAGCCCTGTCTTTGTGAATCTTGGGTAGTCTGTAGATTCTTGGGGTAATCTCACTATTTGGAAGAAGACGTTTATTTATTTTTTCTTCTAGGTTTGAGTTTTTTATGGCTCTTTTGACGTCTTTCATAACCTTCGCAATGGGGTTACTTGGAAGCTTATTGTAGCTCCCACTCTAAGACAAGTGATCAATCATTCTTGTGTTATAATCTGCTTGATTCATTACTATCGTGGCACCACCTTTATCAGCTCTGAGGATAGCTAGGCTCATGTTATTTCTAAGGCTCTTGATTTCTTGTTGTTCTTCTTTGTTGACATTGCTCTTTGGGGGTTTCGCTCTTCTCAAAATGATGGCACAGTCTTGTCTAACTAATCCTTTGTATTCATCCATTAAGTTCTTAATATTGTCTTCTATGCAACATATCAGGATATCTACTGGAATGGAGGTGGGTGAGATGGAAAAATTCAATCCTTTTTCAAGGACGCTCAGATCGGCTCTGTCAAGTATGTGTGAGGAGAGGTAATCACTTTTTTCGTGATTTTGTTGTCTTTGGTTGTTGCGTTATTATTTAATAGTTTTTCCATCTTTTTATTCTGCCTGGTGCGCACCATGTCATATTCTTTCTTTGCTTTGAGGGATGCTAATGCGTCTATTGTTCTCCATAGTTATGGAAGAATCATCTGCGCGAGTTTTAAGTGTAGTCTGAGCGTTGTTTTCGAGAGGTTATCAAGTGTGAATCTGGTCTTCTTTATTTCATTTTTTACAATGGATAAACCTAAATGGTGAAAGGCTGCGTGGTTCCCTTTATTTTTCATTCTATGATCTATGCGTGCAAATTTCGGAAGAACTTTGTTATCCCTACAGTGTTTTAGAAATTCCATATCTGCTACTCTTCGTTGGATCTTCACTCTAAGATTTTCCATACAACGAATTTCATCCAGAGTCTCCCTACTGTACAGGGAATGAATCTGAACAACAAGATTTCTGTGGGGTGGTTTATTTTGAGGATTCAGAGGATCCACAGTATTGATTATCAGAGCTCGACGTTTCGAGTCCATATCAGGACCCATCATCATGACAACTATTTTTTAAAAGCATGGTTAATAATGTACTCATATTCCCTTTAATCCTTATGCAAATAATTTGTCAGAAAATGATTCTTGATTGAAAACTTGTGTAGAGTAAGTACTCGCCCATTTTTAGATCAATTAATTTCACCCACATTCCTGATTTTTTTTTTATGACTATGTATTAAACTCTATTTTATGATTGAGTGTTCCCAAAGCCAATCATTCAATGCATGTAAGAGGGTGGGTGTGAGAAGTCACATCCCATATTTATTGGGAGCATGGGGGATAAGTACAATCAACTTGAGGAAGTGTCTGATTCAAGAAAGATAACCAAAGGAGAGGAAAATTGTATGGGCAATTGCAATAGTTTTAGACAGTCATCGTTTTTGGCATGAACAATCAGTAGAGAGTTGGAAGCTAGAGTAGCCATGGAGGGCAAGTTACAGAGCATGATGGAGAGTATTTGGAGCATATTTGGAGCTTGGAGCTGAAGACTAAAGATCCAGAATGTCATACCTGAAGAGTGAACTTCTGAGTGATTTGCATTGTAGCAATAAGTGTTTTCTATTGTTTGCTCGTAGTTTTCCTAGCAACAAGTTCCCTTGAGTTCCCAGCCGAGATATTTCTGGTTACTTGTGCCAGAGAGACCTTAATAAACGAATGAGACTCCCAAGGGTCTGATATCAGTGAAGTGGTACATTCCTTGGTTGGGAAGGTTGAGAGGAAGAGATTTGGTGGAAAATCGGGATAGCTATAGGAGAATACCAGTGGGTTGTGAGTTTTCTAAGCTGTGAGTGGACAGTGAGAGACCGCCCTCTTTTGTGGATTATGAACCTCATCTTGGGGGTGAATTGTTGTTTATATTTGAAACAACAAGACTATGGTTGGGTGGAATGTCTGTCCCAAGAATCTAGTTGCACAGCTATTTATAAAGAATAAGTGTTTTATCTTGCTTTTGTTTGTATTATGAGTTTATTTGTTGTGGATTAACTCTGTAATTGGGAATGATTTATATGTTGTTGTAATAAGATATTTACTATATTAATGTGTGATTTTAGCATGTTATAGATGCATCTAATTAATGTTAGTAGATAGTAGGTAAATTTGTATGAAATTTGTAGCTGATAAGCTACATGAAATCAATTAGTTAGCATAAATTTTAATTTATGTGTTTTTCGCATTGAATAAAATTGTCATTGATGTCAAAGGTTAGTAAGTGATTAAATACAATTGTGACTTTAATAAATAAAAAAGTGAAAATTTAAGTGGAAACAGAGTTTACATAAAAGTGGATAAAAAATGAAAGTGAATTAAATATAAATGTGACTTAAATAACAAAAGTTGAAAAGTTAGGTGGCAGTGGAATTTAAGTAAAAGAGGTGTAAAAATGAAAGTGGATTAAAGAAAAAGGTAAAAGTGAAAGTGTATTTTACGTAAAAGTGAAGTAACATGAAAATGGATTAAAAAGGGTAAAAGTGATTAATTATTATTTGATAAAAGTCATGACTTTTCAAAAAACATGAGTCATGTAAAGCTTATGGAAAAGTATAAATAAAGAAGAGGGTTATGAGAAAAAATATGTGTGTGGGTGAAATGTAATATCATAATATATACCATTTGAGGAGTGATGATTGAATAACATTCAAGCAGTGAAAATTAAATATTAGCGAAGATCAAATCAGGTGTTCTGGAAAATAGATTTGACGTTCTAGCAAGAAAAACTTGTAAAGGCAGATCTAAGGTAGAAATAGAAGAAGACGAAATAATATCTGATGAAGGCAGAGAAAAATTAGAAGGACAGAGTGTCGAGAAGATATTGCAAAAGAAGAAGAAGTAAGCACCGAGTAGATCTGGAGAAAGAAAAAGGAGCGAGTGATCTGGAAAAAGCAGGAGAAGTGAGAACCATGTAGATCTGAGGCAGAATTATAAGAAGAAGCAAGAAGATCTGGTGAAGGAAGAACAAAAGAAGAAGTAGAAAGCGCAGAGAAGACCTAATAAAAGAAGAAGTAAAGAGTGTAGAAAATATTTTGTGAAGACAAAAGAAACAAAGGGGATCGATGTCTCCTATAGGTCGATGCCTACAAAGAACAAAGGGAATCAATGTCTCCTGTAGTTCAGTGCCTATAATCAAAAGAGGGGATCGATGCCTCTTGTAGTTCGGTGCCTACAAAAATAAGTGGGGATTGGTGTCTCCAATAGGTTGGTTCCTACAAACATTTGTAATCAAAGGTTGGTGCCTACAAATTAATAAAAATAAGTTTTTGTGGTTTTCTCCCGAAAGGGTTTCCATGTTAAATATTATGTCTTCTGGTTGTTATACTGATGTGATAACTTCATTATGTTTTATGAATGTTAAAAAGAAAAAGATAGCCTTATGTTGATTCACCCACCCCCTCTAAGTATAAGTGTGTGCTCAACATTTCCTCACAGTAATGTTCCTCAGTTGGGTTGGGAAATGTTACATTATCGTATCAGAGCCTCTAGTTCAAACAATGGACCCGTATGAGCCAAGAACCAGTGAAAATTTGGGTAAAAATTCATTGTTATATATTTTGTCTCTGGGGAATTTGGGAAAAATGAAGAAGAATAGAGAAAAATCCCCAAACTTGTGAGAAAATTAAAGTCATATTTTCCTAACAACCATTGAAGGAAGGTTTAATGGCGTCAATCTACAGAGTTATAGAGTCGAATTCAACCTGGAAGGTCGAATTTCATGTTTTAATGGATGCTATAGAAACCAAGAAGAGTTCAATGAATCAATGAATGAGATCATGTTTGATCTCAAGATCAAAGACCCATATTCACATTAATGATTTAAAAGTTTATACAGTTTTCAGAGGTTGACAAGGTCAAGATCTAATTTAGGTGGTTGGGAAAATGAAACATATCGATCGTATGGATTCATTTTGGCCATTGGAAGTTTGGAGCACAATCAATGGCCAATATCATCTTGAGTGAGAGATTGACGCCCCAGATTCACCTGGGTTTTTCTCAAAATTTCTAAATCTTGAAGTTCACCAACAAAATTCATCAATGGTCGATGGTTGGATTGGCAGGTTTGGCGAAGAGTTAGTTCAACAAAAATAAATATTAGATAGTCGATGACCGAACGGTTGGGTATCTAGGATATTCATGATCAAGTTTGGTTGGCCAAAGAAAATCGTCAATGGTCAACGATTGATGGTTGAGTCAGTTAGATTGACAGAGTGTTTGGTCACCGAAGAGAATCTTCAACAAACGATGGTCAATGATTGGGCATCAACAGAGTTGGGAGAAGTTTGATATATCAACAAATGCAATCATTTTCAATGGGAAATCGATGGTCCAGATTCATTTGAATTTTGGTCGAAAATTCCTAAGTGTTGGAGTTGAGCAAGAGAAATTGTCGATGGTCGATGCGCCAATGGTCGGGCGTTGAGTGATTCAGCGAGGTGTTCGGATAATCCAAGAGAAATGGTTGATGGACGATGGATAAATGATGGTGATGTTGTGCCATACCACTACATCATCCACATGTCATTCCATGTCAGCTCGATGCCATGTTATAGCCTATGTTTCATGCCATATAAGTAGTTGCCATGCCATCCAAGAAACGACCGATGGTCGATGGTCGAGTGTAGATCGAATTTGAGAGGTTTTTTTTTTCAGGAAACATGGATTTTCGATGGCCAATGGTCGGGGCGGCTGGTTTAGCATTGTGTTGTGAAACAATTGTCAAGAGAATGAGTTGATGACCGACGGTCGGGTCAACATGTTAAGAAAAGTGTTGTGTGCATGCAAAAGAATTAGTTGATCATTGATGGCCAATAGAGTGTATATCGACAAATTTTATTTCCCCTGATATGAGATTGACAACTTAGATTTAAGGGATGTCAACACAGTAAAACAATCAATTTTATGTGAAAAGTTTCAAATTTTTTATATTTTTGAAGGTCATGAACTTGCGGGGTGATTTTGAGGCCATAAACGATGTTTTTAGCCAATCAAAAACCACTATAATAGAGTGTAAAATTTGTCTCTATATCTTAAATAAAAGAACTCAGAGAGAGCTATCCAGTGAGCTACTTTGGATGCAAAACAAAGCTCATATGAGAAAGTTACAACTAAAACAGTAATGGTAAAATTTTGGCACCGATTTACTTCCAAAAGGCATAAATCCTTGCTTGGAGGTCCATTTGGGGCACATGAGTAGTCTATGGAAAGATTATGATCCATAGAATCCAGCCATGGATTCATATTTTGAATCTGGGTATGTAAAAATGTGCATAAAGAGGAAGAAGACACCTGTAGCATACATGGATAAATTGAGGAAAACAATCAAAACTTCTCTGGACCATAACTTTCAACTTAGAGATCTAAATTGAGAAAACAGATAGTTGCTGGAAATTTATTTAGAATCAGAAGAGATATATCCACCCAAAATTTTGATTTGGACACTAAAATTTCTTAGAAAGTGATAAAAGATATTTATGTAGCAATAAAAGAGTGGAAATTGCAACTTGTAAATGTTGCAACGTTTTGTTCAAAACTCAGAATGAGGCATGAGTACAACCATTGGAAAGTTGTTTCAAAGAGGAATACATATGAGGAATCATATTTGGAATTGATTCATTGTTTTCTTTATAAATTAATGAGAATAATGACTTGTATTCTAATTGATGAAATGTTTTATGTTATGCATGTTCTAACTATAATTATTACATGCACATTTCTTGAAGAATTAGACGTACATGAAAAAAACTTTGGTTCTTATATGAGGACTAGAGTTATGGAAGATGATCATGGATCTTACAACCATGAGGAAGTGATCAGAGGTCTTCATGTCAGCATGGGCAATGCAGAGACAAAGTCTAATGGAAGAAGAGGTAGGCATAGGCCTGTAACTATGAGAATCATGCATAGGGAAGTGTAGAGCTATATAGTAGATAATCAAAGGATTATGAAGGTTTAGGAATAGATACTTCAAAGTTTGAATATGTTGGATAAGAAAGTCAACAAATACTCTAGAATCAAGAAAACAACAAGTGCTAGACACGTGTCAACATATAAATCTCAAAGAAAAAGGGATGATCATGGGAATGATAGGTAGTAAAAAAGCATGAGAAAGAACCATCATTATGCAAGGAAATCCACTAGAAGGACTCATGCAAGTTCAAGGCTAGAGAGAAACCCAAGTGTGTCTCCTATCATGAGGAAAAGAAAGAGGTCTGAGGAAAACATCATGCAAGGTGAACTTGGGAAAATAAAACCACCAAATTTCAATGGTAAGCACAGGAAAGGAGAAGAGGTCAAGGCATGGATATTGGAAATGAAGAAATATTTCTAGTTTCATGATTACCCCTCTTAGGTGGAATCTATAATTGCAACCTACCACTTGCAATGAAAGTAAACCATGTGTTGGGATCAACTTAAGCAAGCCAAGCACCTTGATGAGAAAAGGATCTCATGGAGAAAATTAAAAGGATATTTCCAAGAGAAATATTTTTCCAAGCATTATTATGAAAGGAAGATGAAAGAGTTCTTTGAAATCAAGTTGGGAACCATGCCAATGGAAAAATATGAGAAGAGGTTCTTTGAATTATTGAAGTATGTTGACTTCATAAAAGATGAGAAGGTCAAAATTAAAAGGTTTCTAAGTGGGTTGCCTTTTTTTCTATAGTGATAAGATACAATATGATAGCCCCAAGACTTTGTAGGAAGCCATAAGGAGAGAAAATAATCTTTATGAGCAAAGCAGAGGAAGGTCAGTTTTCCAAAAAGATTGGAATGATAATGTTATCTCTCTGTAATTTCCTTGGCTGAAAGGAAATCGGCACAAGAGTAACCTCAAAATCAACTTGGTGTTGGAAGCTAGCCCTTCCAACCAGAGAGGGCTCTCTCTCTTCAAATCAATCACTAAAATGATTGATTTGGTTTTACTCAAAGGCTAGATCTCTAAGATAAAATGAATTTATAGGGTTGGTGGAAATAAGGACATAAAGTACATTAGGCTATGGAGTCACTAAAGTCGGAAATCAATGAAAATCTTGTTGGATACCTGGTAGATTTAAGAAATCACTGAACATAGGAAATATAGAAAGTAATATTCTAATCCAAATAAATGTGTTGTAGACAACATGTTACATAGAAAACAATAATTCATCAAGGCATCTAACAAGGATGAATCTTAAGGAAATTATAGAAGAAGTACAACTCAAACTACATGCAACATAGCATCTGATAAAGATGAGTTCTGATACATATATTTCACATCAACTCAGAGAAGAAACCATACAATATATAATATAATACATGAAAGAAAAGACTCAAATATCACATCATAAAATATCACAATCACATGTATCTTTGTGGTCCAAACTCAGGGACTTTTGATCCAACAATTTTCATTAACATTAGATAAAAGATTACAATATGTTCAATAGTATTCCCTTATATACTTGCCAACCATTTACTTACAAAATGCTTCCTTAAATAGAAAAAATAATAACAAAAAATGTTCCTAATGTGATGGAAAGAAAATACATTCAAATCATAAGAAATAAACTAAAACAAATGTAGTTGCAAAATTTGTCAAATAGCTGAGTTTGCTAATGTCAAATCTCCTTGGAATATGGAACTGTCTTTGAATAATGAATCCCCTGCCACCTTTTCATTCAATCCTCTTCATTTGAGAGAGAAATTGGTTGCAAAATAAATCTCATGATGCTGAGGATGCTGATCATAAAGTTTCCACCTTATTATTCCCTGCCATAGGCATAGAGGGACTATAGCGATCGATGACTACATATTAGTTTGTCCTTTGACCAGGAATATTTGCACAAAACCTATTGTTGGAGCTAGGGAATTAAAAGAATATATTTTGATATAATAAAAAGTACCATATATGTACTGATCTGATTGGATAAGAGATTGGAGGTCTTAATGTCGGCTTGGCTATTCCCAATGTTTTATATGGAAACATATCCAAACTTTTTCTCGTATACAGTCTTTTTAATCATATATTTTTCATGTATATTGCTTGAAGGTGGATTAATGCTAGCATTAGTTCGAATGTTTGTATTAGCATTTTTTGCTAGCTGAGTATATCCATAAGTTTTGATATGTACTAAGAATGTTGAAATGTTTTGATATCCAAGATTTATAGTGATTGAGAATTCCAAACTTTATAACGTCCTTGCCGGATGTATTTTTGTTGAAATGTATTGACACTTATTTCAAGATGCTTCCATAGGCATGACAACTTAAATGTTTACATGACGCGACGTCCTCAAATAGGCCTGACAACTTAAATGTTTTCATACTGCGAGGTCCTTAGAAATCTTGACAGCCTTAAATGTTTATGTAAATACGCTTCTCGAAGTACATTTTTCCTCGAAATTTTCTACACAGTTACAGTGAATTTGCAGTCTTGTTTGTCCACCTCTAGTTCAATAGCCATTGTATGTTTCATCCTTCTTCTACCTTTGCAATGCAATTTCATAATTGTTGAAGCTACATACATTTTTTACTGGTTTGGTGACTGCTTCTTCTTCGTTGGTTTGTTGGTTGCTTCTTGTTGTTGTTTCCTTCACGATTCGACCTGTGCTTCTGCATTTCATCGTTTCGGAGTAAGTTTTGATGCCATAGTTTCATTTTGTATTCCTTGTTTGTTGTTCAGTGTTTGTAGTTTGCAAGTAAGAATGTTTGCTTATTTGTAGTGGCATGGTCCTAGTATGTTTATGGTTCCTTCTGTCCTTGGGCTGTAGTTTCGTAATTGTTGGAGATACATATGTTGTTTACTGGCTCGGTGGTTCTTGTTGTTTTGTTGGTTCATGGGTTGTTGGTTCTGTTTGTTTGGCTCAGGTTTGCGCTTTGGGGTCCTGGGGGTGCAGTTCGGCCTATTCGTGCTTTCCCGCTAGTTTGGTGCTTGCTATTTTATTTTCTTTGATTCGACCTTGTAGGGTTGGGGTCTAGCGGCAATGGTTGGATCTTTTCATTTTTTTTTTTTTGGATTATTATTGTTTTTTGGGGCGCTTTATGGTGTTGAGGCCCTACACACACAAGTTGAAATGTAGTTGTGTTATTTTCCCTGTCTGCCGAGGTCGATATCTGTTATTTTGATATTTTTTTGGTGCTTCATTTCTGGCATGAAAGAGAATAGTTGCATGCAAAATTGTTCAAGGATTGCATGTGAAATTGCAATATCCGTTGTTTTTTTTGTTGGAATAAAGCATATGCATGCTACATTTATAAACCATGTATGGTCAGATGTGTTGATATGACATTACACGTTCTTTGTCCTCTACATAGACTAGTGTACGCACGATACAATTTGTGTTGTGCTCGAGATATGGTATGTACAACAAAGATTCTGCAAGATTATATTTAGATATCTAGAAGCATGTGTGGGTAGTTTGCCACGGAAAACCAAAAAACTTGTATCGTGGGTGCAACAGTCTATGTAGAGGATAAAGAACATGTATTTCCATCGGTGGAAGCATATTTGGATAATTTTCCATGGAAAACCAGAAATCGTTTAGCTACAGCCATGCAATTGTGTGATGTTTTGTGGCTTGTAATATATTTTGGGCAGGGGGGAAAAAATTGCACATTTGCAGCCATGGATGCACAAGCGCAAATGTTCATGTTTCTGCTTATATTCTAGACTGTTCGTTGAGTCTGTTTTGTTGTATGTACATATTGCTTGTTCTATTCATGTTCATTGTATTTTGTGCATTCCCACATTCAAACAAACAGAATAGCTGGAGAAAAGGAGGGAGTCTTCACTGCATCGGTTGAAGAGGATATAGAAAGGTGCATGCTTGTACTGTTATTTCATATTGCATTATTTTCTATTTCATTTATGGTCTATATATGTGTTCACCTAGTTTATTATATGTACATGTTGCATGCCTTCCTACATGGTAAGTTATCTTCATCACATGCCTTTCCTGCATACTAACCTACTTCAATTCTATTGTGTTTTCGTTGCATTGCTACATTTAAACAAATAGAATAGCTGGGGATGACGATGGGCTCTTTCGCAGGTAAATAACCCTCTTTCTCTTTCTTTTACATGTATGTCTTCATTATAAGTTATCTTCAATACATGCCTTCCTGCATACTAAGATAGTTCATGTCTATTGTGTTTTCGCTGCATTGTTTCATTTAAACAAACATAATGGCTAGAGAGGATGATGGAGTCTTCGACGGGTAAATAGACCTGCTTCTCTTTCTTTTAGATGCCTGCCTTCATACTAACTTGCCTTCATGTCCATTGCATATTCGGCGTTGCTACCTTGGAGAAAAGAACTTGCTTGGACAGGGAGATGAATTGTTCTGCGCAACATTAGAGGGTTTTGTGGTACAGTCTTCTAAAAGGTATACCAAGTGTGTTAGTAAATTAAATATACAAACTGGGTGGGGGCATATAATATTAGACTTGAAAATGATGGCTTGGTAGTAATGGGTCTTTCTACCCTCCCTATTTCTACTTTTTCCATTTTCTATTATCCCTTTTGTTTTCTAATTCATTTTCTTAGTGTGCTTTCCTAAAAATGCCTTGGTGCACCGGTTGGCGAACTAACGGTTTCACATATGTGGTCGTGCTTCTACCTTATTCCATAGTTACCCACTTTCTCGATTGCAGGTGTTGGGCTGGCAGTTTGAACATTTCTCCCCTTGGCTTCCAGGGGTCCGCGATATACAGATTGGCCATCATGCCCCTTCTCATGCCCTCTTTGTTGTTAAACATTTCTCTAGTTAAAAAAAATAGATGCATACAATTTTACGGTTATTTAGTCTTTCTGATGGATAATATACAATGCATATGCTTGTTTAGTCCTGATGTTCATATGCACATGCTTGCATCAGAAAAAGTTGGAATAGTGACATGAGCATGAGCAGTCAGTCATCCCAGACATCGGTAGAGAGACAAGGCCAAAGGTAAAGATTCATACACTCTGCTCTTACTGTGTTTACTAGACAAATATCCTCAGGTATATATCCATCTATGGCATGGTGGATATGTTGATGTCATCTGCAATACTTGGCTTGTAGCTCACAAGAAGTATCAACAAGTACAAGCGAGACACCAAATGTGTTGCATGTTCCGCAAACTAAGAGGTGTGGTTGCAAAACTCTGGCTCCATAGTTCATCAAACCTATGCATGTACTTGTAGATTTATACCAGTGAAATAAGAATAGAGAAAAAAAAAAAAAATTACACACTACCATTCACTTTAGTTTTCCTGTTCAAAAAATTGTCACCAGGTCTAGAGTTGTGACATCCAAAGTACTGTCAATAGAGGGCTTGAACAACTGCCGAAATGGACAAGTGTTCGCCGGGGACATAATGGTCGTCTATAGCACCTACTTGGACAAGGAAAAAAAAAGTAGATACGTTATGCATGCTGACATGACATATAAAGAGGCCATGATGACAATGACACTAACTATTCCTCCACAACTTGTCCAGAAACATGTAGAAATGATATTCCTGCGTAATGGGATATCCATTAAAAATTTTAATATATTTCCCAAAATAGTGTATGACCGTGGTGATTGCGATCGAATTATTTCGCTCAACGAAACAAGCATTGTGGAAAAAATTCATGTTGTTTGTTCATAATATCATTTCATCCCGAACTTGACTATTAGCCAGCTTGCATAGAGCACTGATATTTACCCAATCAGAACAATTGGTGCAGTTGTCACACTAGTGAGAAAACTTGGCTCGCAACACATTCTCCATATAAAGGATGCAGAGTCAGACAATGACAAGGCAATGGTACTGCTTTTCATATTCAGTTTTGTTCTTTACTTTCGAATGTGCATGTATCTCAAATAAGTTACACAAATATTGCACTGTTCCATGTTGCAGCTACAATTGTTCAATATGTATTCAGATTTGTTTTCGTCAATGGAACAACAATTGCATACAGGGAAGATTCCACTTATGTTGTTCAAAAACATAACAAAGAAAAGGGATGTTAGAGAAATGATCTTTCGGACAACCCAGGCAACATTTGTAACAGAGTTGCGAGAAGATATAGTAGAGGATCCCAAGAAACTAGTTAGCTCTACAACTGTTGTGCGTATACATCCACAAAATCATCCTCACTTTGTTTATAGAAATAACCTTCAACAAATTTATGCGGCCTGTTAATTTTTTTATTTTTTTNGGGGGGGGGGGGTGCAGTCATGTATTATATTGTTCAATGTATTAATTCCTATGCTCGCGTTCCCAGTTTGAAGGTGTTTTAGTTGCATCCAATGTGTACTCGACCCCCTTTGAACCTGTATGTGCAAATTGCAACTCCCCTGCTTCTGCCTCCGCTTTGATAAGTGATGATATGATTGATTGTCTATGATGCAGTGAAAAATGTCCATATATATATGGACATTGCATCAATTCTCTCATCCGAACCATGGGAAACACAACCGTGCATTGTACAGTTAGGCATCCTCTGTTACAAAATGTGCTTCCTAAGTTGGCAGAGTTGTCGTATGAAACGTATTTACAGAAAAAGGCAAGTAGTGTGTACATGTTGCGTGAGCTTCAGATACATAGAAAATTCACCTTAAATGAGGACAATGCAATTTTTCATATCAGCTGAAGAAGGGAAAAAAATATATATATCGAACTTTGGCAGGAAACGAAAATACCTCATGTGTCTCTGTAATATTTCTTCAACATCCAGATGAATGTTCCTCGGACTTGACTAGTTGGGATTGCACGCGCATAATACTAGCATGGTAGCAAACCCCATATATCCCATGGCCCCGGTTATTTTCTACTGGGAACATATACTAGATGCAATAGAAAACGAATGCGGCCATGTCTTTTCTTTGTATATCAAATTGTTTGGTGCAAAGGTCAATGAGTCCTGCTCTATGGAACCTTATGGGAATTTGCTTGCGATCTGTTTGAAGTTTGGTTGGTTCTTGGTTATGTGCTCGTCTCTCAATTTGTAAATCGTGGAACTCCAACTGTTCTTTGGAGAACATGGAACAATATAATTGAACTTTTTACCCAACTGGCCCGTAGATCAGCCTGAAAATTTCTATGGCGGTGTGACGCAAATGTAGTATGTGGCTTGTTTTAGCAAATTTCCTTGATTGATGAACTTGGTCAAATTATTGTCCTAGAATAATTTGAAATCAACGAATGTATATTGTGAGATGATGTTTGAGACTTGGAAAAAAAACATTAGAGCGTTGAGCAGCCATTTCCAGCAAATCAAAGCTCAACATATTTATAGAACTTTCAACCAGAATGATGATCGACTATCAAAGGAAGCACTGCTTATGGACAAAGGTGGTTTTTATTGCTCACAGGTTTTGAACGGACAACAAGAAAATTTTGAAACAATAGATATCAGCATATAGAATACTTTTCTATTTTGGGAATATTGTAATTGTAAACAAAAGAAGAATATATTTTTTGTATGAACTGAAAAAAGACAGTTTTTTTATTTTACTAATATAAGTGTTTTTTCTTACTGAAAAAAAAAAGACTGTGCGAAGTGCAATTGTGCTATCATATCAACCAGAGGCCCTTAAAATTCAAATTGGTCATTGTTTCGGAATTTTTTGCTTAATTGATGAACTTTGTAAAATTAATGTCCTGGAATTGAAATCAACGAATGTATATTGTGTGGAGTACCATTGTGCTATCATATGAACAAGAGGCCCTTAAAAATAAAATTGGTCCTTTTTATGCTTGCAGTGATAGAATTTTAAAAAAACTTTCTTTTCTTTCTTTCATTTTTTAAAAAATAAGCGATTTAACATCCTTTAATAATTTAATATCAATATCACTTGTACAATATCAATATTTAATATTAATAATTTAGTAATTGAAAATAATGTTTTTAGATAAGGTTAGATAGGATGACCATCCATAAACAATTGCAATCTTGAACGCACTAGACATTGAGTCCTGTCAATTTGTATATCGTGGAACTCTGAGTGTTGTTTGGAGGACACATGACAATAGAAGTGCAATGTTGAGCCAACCAGCCTGCAAGTCCGCCTATCAATTTGTATATCGCAGAAGTCTGGGTGGTTTTGGTAGAACACAGAACAATAGAGCCTCCATTTAGAACCCGCCAGGCCAAGAACCCGCCATCCAAAAAATGCCTACGTATGTAATAAGGGATCCACATTGCTCTATAAAATCTCATGTCCATACTTTATAAACGTACATGTTTACTATGTATTGCTCATCTGTCGGAAATCTTTTATATCACTCGCCCGACCAAATTGTACAAATTTTCTCCTCTAATTAAATTCTACAATATCAATATTTAATATTAATACTTTAGTATTGAAAATAATGTTTTTTTTAGATATGTTAGATAGTTGATAGGGATTTCCATCCATAAACAATGGCAAACTTGAACCCGCAAGCCCTGGAGTCCATCTGTCAATCTGTATATCGTGGAACTCTGAGTGTTATTTGGAGGACACAGAACAATGGAAGTGCAATGTTGAGCCAGCCAACCCGCAGGTCCGCTTGTCAATTTGTATATTGCGGAGTTGTGGGCGTTATTTGTAGAGCGTGGAACAATAGAGGCCCAATTTTTATCCCGCCAGCCCAAGAGCCGACAATCCAAAAAAGTGCCTAAATATGGAATGGTGGATCCGTACATGCTCTATAAAATTTTCATGTCCATACTTTATAAGAGTACATAGTTGTATGTATTTCTCAATTTTCGGAAAAATTGTAGGTGCGGAAGTTGGTGGATTCAGGACTTTAGATTTCACTTACTTTTATATCACTAGTCCGACCAACGACTTCCCCATTTTATATTGTAATAAATGAATATAAACTGGCCCAAGTCGAATTGTGCTATGACATGAACATGAGGCCCTTAAAATTAAAATGGCTGGCAAGTCTGCTTGTCAATTTGTATATTGGGGAAATGTGGGTGCTATTTGTAGGGCACGGAACAACAAAGGGCCAATTTTGAACCCACCAGCCCGAGAACCCGCCATCCAAATATTGACCAAGTATGGAATGAGGGAGTCGTGCATGCTCTATAGAATCTCATGTCCATTTTTAGAAATACATCTTTACTATCTACTACTTGTTTCCTCCGAATGATGTTTAGAAGACACAAAACAATAGAACTGCAATGTTGAGCAACCCAATCCGCAGATTCAACTGCCAATTTGTAACAGTTCATACTTGTTATGTATTAGTCATTTTTCGGGAAACTTCTGCCTGCGGAACTTGGCTGATTCACGTCTTCATGTTTCAATTACTTTTAGATCACCATCCTGACCTATTGCTTCTCCATTTGATATTGTGAGAAACGAATGTACATTGGCCCAAGTCCAATTGTGCTATTACATCAACACGAGGCCCTTCAAATTGAAAGTCTGCAAATCCACTTGTCAATTTGTATATCGCAGAACTTTGGGTGCTATTTGTAGGACATGGAACAACAAAGGCCCAATTTTGAGCCCGCCAACCCGAGAACCTGCGATCCAAACAGTGACCAAGTATGGAATGAGGGCTGCATACATGCTCTATAAAATCTCATGCCCATACTTTATAAAGTTACATATTTGGTGCTATAAAAATTTCATGTCCATAGTTTATAAGAGAACATACTTGGTATGTTCCAGCCTGGTTGACTGCTTCTCTGTGTGATATTGTAAGAAACGAATGTAAACTGGCCCAAGTCCAATTGTGCTATTACATCAACACCAGGCCCTTCAAATTGAAATAGTCCGCAAATCCATTTGTCAATTTGTATATCGCGGAACTCTAGGTTCTATTTGTAGGACACAAAACAAAAAATGCCCAATTTTGAACTCGTCAGCATGAGAACCCGCAATCCAGCCTGAGAACCCGCGATCCAAAAAGTGACCAAGTATGGAATGAGGGCTGCATACATTCTCTATAAAATCTCATGCCCATACTTTATAAAAGTACGTATTTGGTATGTATAACTCGTTTCATGTATTCAAATTTCACTACTTTTATATCACCAACCTGATCGACCGACCGCTTCCCTGTTTCATATTGTAGAAACCTCCTTGTCTAATTAAATTGTACAATATCAATATTTAATATTAATAATTTAGTATTCAAAAGAATTTCTTCAGAGAATGTCCAATAGTTGATAGGGATTATCATCCATAGACAATCAAACACTCGAGGCTGTCATCCCTAGAGTCTGTCTATCAATTTGTATATCATGAAATTCTGAGTACTATTTGTATGGAACAAAACAAAAGGAGTGCAATTTTGAACGAGCCACCTCGTAGGTGTGCTGGGCAATTTGTGTATCTTCTTCTCAATTTGTATATCACGGAACTCTGGGTGATATTTGTAGGGCACGGAACAACAAAGGCCCAATTTTGAACCTTCCAGCTCGAGAACCCGAGAACTCGCGATCCAAACAGTCACCAAGTATGGAATGAGAGCTGCGTACATGCTCTATAAAATCTCATGCCCATACTTTATAAAAGTACATATTTGGTATGTATAGCTCATTTCACGTATTCAGATTTTACTACTTTTATATCACTAGCCGACCGACCGACCTCTTCCTTGTTTCATATTGTACAAACCTCCTCATCTAATTAAATTGTGCAATATCAATATTTAATATTAATAATTTAGTATTCAAAAAAATGTCTTCAGATAATGTCCAATAGTTGATAGGGATTAGCATCTGTAGACAATCGCACGCTCGAGGTCTCCAGCCCTAGAGTCTGTCTCTCAATTTGTATATCATGGAACTCCGAGTACTATTTGTATGAAATGAAACAAAAGGAGTTCAATTTTGAACGAGCCACCCCATAGGTCCGCTGGCCAATTTATATATTTCGGAATTATGAATGCTATTTGTAGGCCACGGAACAATGGATGCCCAATTTAGAGCCCGCCAGTCTGAGAACCCGTGATAAAAAAAGTGGTTTAAGTATGGAATGTGTGATCCGTACATGCTCTATAGCATCTCATGTTCATACTTTATAGTACATATTTAGTGTCTATTGCTCGTTTTCTCGAATATTTCTAGTTTCTCTTTTCTCATTGCTTTTCTTTTTTAAACGCGGGTTGCTGCATAGGTGGATTTAACATTGCGTTTCCATTGTTCCGTTGTCTACGACTAACACCTGGACTTCTGCGATTTACAAATTTTCAAACAAACCCCCCTTCATCTGCTATGCTTTTGCTTTCTGTTTGCTTGGTCCTTTTTCCAAATGTCTCATGCTTTTATATATAGAACCCCACGTTCAACAATATAGAAATTTCCCTCTCGCCATTGCGCTTCCACTGTTCCCCTTCACGTCTCCTGAGTATATCTTCTGCACTTTTTCTTATGTAACCCGCCCGACCGCTTTCCATACTTGGGTGTTTCTTGGAATCGGTTTCCCGAGTTGGCCACTGCTTCACCGCAATTCGCCATCACTGCTGCCTTCGTACTTGTTTCCAGATATGCAATAAATAAGATTTAAATCTAGTACTTCATCCTACAGAAACCGTTAAGATTGTCATTAATGTCCAGAAGTCCGGTGAATATTTGTCATTACTACAAATTGAATTAATATTTTCGCACAAGTATGTTATCCTTGTTATCCCCGCTATCTAGGGATAACTAGGAGATCATGTCTCGAGGCCCACATGATCCCAGACATGGAGTACGAGAGCAGATTGACTTGAGCATGGCCCTTGAGGGCCCATCTTTTCTTCTTCTCAGCCAGACTTGTCCT
>ML799246.1:101470-113281 GCA_009831015.1 Picea engelmannii
TATATACATATTTTGTTTTTAAATATGGAATTACTGGCATTTAATTTTAACAGGTGAACATGCAGGAACCGTATAAATTGTCATTGATGGGCGAAAGGATCGAGGAGATCTCCTATTGATGTGCATTAAACCAAAATTTGCGGGGAGATTAAATTATCCCTTCCGAGTGTTGATTTCAAAATCATGAAATGTTGTTCGCACGTCGTGGCCTTTGCACGTTCACAAAACCTCCAATCCTTAATTTCTCTTCATCGTACCCACCACCTTCGCATTTCTAAATATGCAATAAATAAGCTTTACTGCTAACAATTCATCATGCACCACCCATACAGATTTTCATTAATCAGCAAAAGGCTCGAGGAGCTTTCCCATTCATAAACATTTAACCAAGATTTAGTGAAAAGTTACATTATCGGCTCTAATTGTTCATTCAAACCATCATTTGCAGCAAACCAACGTTCCCATAAACCTATGGCATTAGCTCAACAACAGTTCTGTGGAGATACACTGAACATCTTAGGGCACAAGGACCAGAAATTCCAGTGGTCCAGGGCAGATTCTTATTACTCAACCTGTGCCACATAGAACCAAGTAATTTGGACCTCCGGGATTGCTCATGCAGGCTGTGTCCCTGAGGTTTTTGACTATAAGGACCTGGTCTCTTGGTGCGCCGATAAATTTATTTCAGACAAAAGAATTATTCCACTGCGAGACCTCTCTTCTATTTCTTTGTCATCTCAGGTCTTCTGCCAGATGCTAAAATTGTCGAAGCCAAGATTAACATTCAAAGGAGAAGATTGCAAACAATTCCTTGCAAAGCATAATAATGGGTTGGACCTCTTGCCTCATTTTTTGGAGAACCTGCTTCTAGTTCCTGAAGATATTACAAGCTTCGAGGTTAGTTCATTTAGAAATCCATTTCGCGAAATTGCCTGGCTGTTTATAAGAATAACGGGACAGGAGTCCACAACAACTGTTTCCCAAATGTCTCTTTATATTTTGTATTTCACAGTCAACGAACAAGCCATTTTTTATTGGGGCAGGTTAATTTCCATGAAATCTGTTCCCAATTTTCAAGCTTCAAAAGGGAAAAGAAATTTTATATGTCGTCGTATTTAGTTTTTGCAATAGCACATTCTTGTCGCTTTCCACAACTATCTCTATCCAAGAATGTCAATTGCGTATTCCACCCAGTAACGTTTTGGTACCAGGCCTTGTGGAAGCACAAGGCTTCCCACTATTTTTATGAGGTTTTTAATGGCTTCATGTATGTTTCAAATCTTTGTTGTTAGGAGAAAATGCTCCCCGCATATCTGAACAGGCAACCAGTTTTTTTGACAAGAAGGGGACACTCGAACATTTGGATAATTAGACTGTCATAATAATTTTTGGCTCTACGAAACAACCTGCTCTCCTTCCATGTCACATTATGGACATAATGTTTGTTGAAAAAGTAGCACGGAAATACAACTATTGGTTCCATTTGTTGCAACAGAAGAAAAAAAAAAGTTCATTCCTTTGCCTTGGAAGGTAGGGGAGTTCGTGTAGAAATACGTCAACAAAATTGACGAATTCGCAGCACATTCTACCATCTCCAACCTCAGATATGTTGAAATCATAAGAGGGTTCAACCCCCATAATATTTTTCGACAACATTTACAAACACTTGGCCTCGGCAATTTAAAAAAAAAAAACACCTGCCCAAAGACAGAGACAGGGGCAGCAATGGTCCTGCTTTTGATGACGGTGACGTAGACACAGTGCAAAGCTGCACTAAATTGTACACGCAACAGGGGAAATGCCCCGGTGACAAGAGTGTTCAATCGACAAATAGCACTTCAAAAAGTATGACATCCCGAAGCATCACTCCAACGACCCACCACAACAACAAAGAAACTCAGAGTTCTTCAAACAGAGGAGGAGATAATGACCCTCCTCACTCTAAAAATGATAGTTCCCATAGGCTTCCAGTAGAGAAGAAGAGAAAAAAAAATGTGGGGCAGGCGGAAGAGCCGGAAATTCAGAGTGAGAACATGGAACTTGACACTGATCTGGATAGCACGATCCACTTCCTTGATCATCCCGGAGACACCATCCACCATAGCCATCCAATGGACATATCCATTACCGAAAATTTTGACGAAGATGAATCCTTCGTGTTCTAGAGCGTTGTTTTTGATAGCCAGTCCAAAAAATTGATAATTGAGAAAAAAGAAGTTAAAAATAAGAAAGTGAAGTCTCGTTCAGAGGTTCACCTTGACAACATGCGCTCGTCCCAAATCTGTCAACTTCACACTGCGACCGGAGAAGCACTTCATGATTCCATTGGAGACATCTAGACCGAAAATGCCAGACTGAAGGACCAGGTCAAGGAATTGGAAGACGCTTTCATTCATATGCCATTACTTGTCAATCCTTTGGAAATAGCCATGCTTGCCACCCCTGCACCCTACGTGATCCAGGTGGATATTGGTTTCCACCCATCTATTCCACTTGGACCCCCACCATTATTTCTTTTAGTTTTTCAGTTTCCGCATAGTTTACTCTTTTTAGCATTTTTTCGGGTCCTGAACTTTTGGAGCCGTTTTGAGGCCTTAAATGACGTTTTTTGGGAAAACCGGGAGCAACATGGATTGTGGATCAATGTTTCTCACCCAAAATTTGTAGTCCTCGGATAGATATTTCTAACGAGGTATGGAACGCATCAAACAGAGATTGTATGCCAAAGTTACGTCCCCGGGAAGTTGCTGTACCAACTTACCCAAACGGGGCCCATAGTCTTGGCGTTTCATCTCCTAGGGTTAGGTCTTTGGATGTTTAGGGTTTTCCATTGTTTCTCAATAATAATAGGCCTTCGAGCCTCATTGTAACACAGAGTTCAGAGGCCATTATCCACCACATATCTTCTCAGAGATAAGCTACTAGTGCCCTAGCTAGTTTATTTCCATTCTGTCTGTAAGCATTTTTCAGTCATTTGTTATTAATGAAATGAAGTCTTATTTCCACTGCATCTCTGCGTTTATGTGTATTTTTGTATTTCATTGTGTTCCTACATAAATCCGAATTAGTGTTATCAGAGAGGTCTGCTCATTCTTGATCCTTATTTGCATGTCCCCAACGAGGTCGGGGTATAAGGAGTTGGGGCTCGATTTGGTTGAACCTTTGCAAGATCAGCCTCGCAAACCCCGACGACCGCCCATGGGGGAAGAAAAGAAAGATGAGGGAGCATGAGATCCTATCAAAATGTTGCTTGAGGAGGCCCTCGAGAAACAAAGGAACGCGATGATGGACAACTTTGCCCAGATTCTTCAACGGATTCCCACTGGCGGCGCATCAACATCCAACAACCACTCTGGAGGCGACACTCCTTTTAAGGTACAAGTAAACTTTGACATTCCCATATTTGAGGGCCAAATAGATGCAAATGCCATAGATAGATGGTTGAATCTGTTAGAAGGATATTTCTCGGTTCATGAATTTTCCTACCGAGAAAGGATTATTTTCGCACTCCTCAACGCTGCCCCCCCATGTCAAGGACTGGTGGGAAACCTACTCGGAGCAACAGAGCGAGGGGGAACCCTCTCTGTTCTCGGCCACACCCACTTGGAATTCTTTCTGAGATGCCATCAAGGAACAATATTATCCCATGGGGAGCTACAAAGACAAATACATACAATGGACTACGCTGCGGCAGCAAAGGGACCAAGATGTGCATGAGATGATGAATCTGTTTCATACCCTATGCAAAAAGTTGGGTATGAAAGATTCAGAGAAACATTTGGTGTTAAAGTACCACATTTGTCTACACAGATACATTCAGGAGGAAATGTATTTCCTCAACATCTCCTTGCTTGGTGTGGCGTACCGATATGCTGCCAAGATTGAGCAGAAGTTCAAACAGAAGAAGCAAGACTTTGGGCCTGCGAATCAGAAGCAAGGGAAAGGTACCCCCAAACCAAAAAAAAATGGACCAAGCCAAGGTGGGGCAGCCCAAGACAACCCGCCAAATCCACAAGAAAATAACAACACCATGAAGCAAAAAAAGGACACGAGGAAGTGGTGTGAGTTCCATAAGAGCTCCACTCACAACACAAGTGAGTGTTGGGCCAAGTAGTCACTGGTACCTGAGTTGAAGGATTCTGAATTGGATGCATGCTCCGACTCTAAATCAGAACCCAACAAGGGGAATGATAGGGGGAAGTATATTATCGATGCAGAGCCCAACGCCACTGTTGCCACCACGAAGATCCAGAAGGAGGAACCAGAAGATCCAGAGGAGGCGGAGCGTCTCTCCCATTCCAAGATGTGGGTAAAGGGTTCCCTATTGTAGTTCATTGTCAACAACAGGAGCCAGAAGAACCTCATCTCGATAGAGGTCATGAAGCGGCTGGGCTTTCCGACCACAACATACCCACACCCATACACCATCAGGTGGTTGCACCAAGGACAGGACCTCCGCGTCAGCCAACAATGTCGCCTTCCCTACAGCATCAAGCCCTTCACGGATGAGGTATTATGTGACATTGCTCCTCTTGATGTTTCTGATGTATTATTAGGCCAACCGTACTTGTGGAAGCAACATGTTGTGTATGAGTCCAGGGCTCGTGCTGTTATTATCACCTTGGGAAATAAGCTGTACAGGATAGCAGAGATAGCACCGCCTACCATCATCTCTTTGGTTACTGCAAAATAATGAAATAAGCTCATTTCCAAAACCAGGAAATTTGTTTTCCCGATGATCTGCCCTCAGGGAAAGAGGAAGATTATGGCCATGACCTCCAGATAGGGCCCCACTGTATGAAAACAACAGATGGATAAGGTTGTGGAGGAGTATGAGGACATCTTCACCTCCCCTGTAGGGGTGCCTCTACACTATCAGGTCAAGCACCCCATCGATCTGACCCCAGGTGCGTCATTTCCCAATGGACCCATCTATTGGCGCTCTGTTCTGGAGAATGAAGAAATCAAGAGGCAGATTTAGGAGTTGTTGCAGAAAGGTCACATCCGGACGAGTTCATCACCCGGATGGGAGCCCGATCATGTTGGTGCAGAAGAAGGATGGGACTTGGAGACTTTGCATTGAATATCGAGCATTGAACAGGATCACTGTTCGGAATAGGTACCCGATCCCACGGATTGATGACCTTCTGGACCAACTCAAGGGGGTGAAATATTTCAGCAAGATCTACTTAAAGTCAGGGTATCACCAGGTACCAATCAAACCGTTTAATGTGTGGAAGACGGCCATCAAATCCAATGAGGGCCTTTTCGAATGGTTAATCATGCCATTCGGGTTGACGAATGCCCCTGCAACCTTCATGAGGCTAATGGACGACATCCTATGGCCATTCACCAACTCATTTGTAGTGGTGTACTTGGATGACATTTTGATCTTCAACCAGACTTGGGAAGAGCACCTCCACCACATCCAACAGGTCCTCCAAACACTGCGGAAACACAAGTTGTGTGCCAATTTGGAGAAATGCACTTTTGGCATGACCCAGGTTCAGTATCTAGGATACATTATTGATGAGCGGGGGGTGCATGTGGATCTAGCAAAGATCCAAGTCATTCATGATTGGCCAGCCCCAACCACCCTAATAGAGCTCTGTAGCTTTTTAGGTCTTGCCAATTTCTACCGCAGGTTTGTGTTGGGATTCTCTCATATCACTTGGCCCTTGAGTCAAGTCACCAAGGGAGGAGCCAAAGAAAAATTATTTTGGTCTGAATCTCAACAGAAGGTGTTCAGGGAGTTGAAGCATCACCTCTTCTTTGCACCAGTGCTCACATTACCAGACTTGAAACAACCATTTGAGATCGAGACAGATGCCTCTGACTATGCTATTGGGGAAGTCCTTACTCAACATGGGCATCCAGTGGCATATCACATTGAGACACTTTCCGACACAGTCCATAAGTATCCCACTTATGAAAAAGAAATGTATTCTATTGTGCAGGTTTGTCGGCAATGGAAGAATTACATTTTGGGAAAGGAAAAGGTCATCCACACCGACCACTGACCCCTGCAGTTCATACAGACACAAGGGAAGTTGCAGAACGATCACCATCAGAAGTGGTCCACATACCTGCAACAGTTTCATTTGAACATTAAGTACAAGAAAGGAAGAACCAATAATGTTGTAGACTGCCTCAGTCGACCACCCATCGTGGTGCTAATCACTGTGTTCAACTCTTGTGGGAATGAGACTTTCAATTGGCCGCTTCTCTACACAAGTGATCCAGAATTCAGCCACACAAAAAATACACTCTTGGAGGATAAGCAAGTTCCCAATTTTCACCTCCAGGATGCCATGATTTGTCACCTGGGACACCTTTGTGTTCCTTCAAGCGAGCGTGCCAAGATGATTTGGGAGGCGCACTACAGTCGGATCGCTGGGCATTTCGAAGTCGAGAAAACCGTGGCAGTACTGCAAAATTATTTCTATTGGTCGAACCTTCGACAGGATGTTGGGAAGTACATCAAGTCCTGCACTACTTGCGCCATTGCCAAACCGACCATCAAGAAGCAAGGCCTCTATACTCTGCTTCCTACCCCCAGTCGACCTTGGGAATCCATCTCTATAGATTACATGTCGGGCCTTCCTTCTACTAAGCATGGCAATGACTATGTTTTTGTGGTTGTCGACCGATTCTCGAAGATGTCCATTATGATGGCCCGCAAGAAGAATATCACAGCAAAAGCCACTGCTAAACTCTTCCTTGAACGAGTGTGGGTACACTTTGGGATCCCACAATCTATCATCTCAGATCGGGATAGCAGGTTCCTCAGTACATTTTGGTCCAACCTCTAGTCGATGCTGGACACCAAACTCACCAAGTCCACAACTTTCCATCCACAACCGGATGGCCAAATAGAGGTCGTCAACCGGATGATCGTACACATTCTGTGCATGTACAATTCAAAGCATCCACACACATGGGATGAGAGCCTCCCCTATGTACAACACAACTACAATTGGGCTCTCCATAGCTCAACCAGCCATAGCCCCTTTCAAGTGGGCTTGGGATTCCAACCACTGTGTCCCATTGACATAGCCATGCCATTTGTAGCTACTCAAGAAGATTCATCTCATGTCCAGTCTGAGGTTGACAAGGAAAACAACTTCATTGAGCGCATTCAACACATCCGCCAACATGTTCATGACATCTTGGACAGAGCCAATGCTAAGTACAAGCAGTGACATGATCAACATCAGGTGCCACACAACTTCCAGGTGGGCGACAAAGTGTGGCTGCATTTGCAAAAGGAACGCTTCGCTGGACCCCACCGCAAGCTTCGTCCGCTCCGATATGGGTCGTACACCCTCACCAAGGCTGTAGGGGATAATGCCTTTGAGCTCAACATTCCACCATTCCTTGGTTTGCACCTAATGTTCAATGTCGATCGCCTTCGACCCTACTTTCCACCTCTACTAGACACATCCGACATGGCATAACAACTGACACCAACAAAGTTAAATCCAGACTGCATGGAACAAGCCAGAACTGATAAGATCATGGATACACAGATCAAGCACACCCGACAACAAAGGATACTGCTATATCGAGTTGTCAAAGCAGGCCAACTCCTTCACCAAGGCAAGTGGCTCACTAGGGACCAAGTTCAACTCAAGTTTCCTCATCTCATGGAGGAACTCAACACAATGGGGACCATTGCTTCCTAAGGGGAGAGGAATGATCTAGGTGGATATTGGTTTCCACCCACCTATTCCACTTGGACCCCCACCATTGCTTCTTTGAGTTTTTCAGTTTCTGCATAGTTTACTATTTTTAGTAGTTTTTCGGGTCCTGAACTTCCGGAGCCGTTTTGAGGCTTTAAACGACGTTTTTTGGGAAAACAGGGAGCAACATGGATCACAAATCGATGTTGCTCACCCAAAATTTGTAGTCCTTGGATAGATCTTTCTAACGAGGTATGAAATGCGTCAAATGCCAAAGTTACGTCCCCGGGAAGTTGATGTACCAACTTACCCAAACAGGGCCCATAGTCTCAGCGTTTCATCTCCTAGGGTTAGGTCTTTGGATGTTTAGGGTTTTCCATTGTTTCTCAATAATAATAGGCCTTCGAGCCTCATTGTAACACAGAGCTCAGAGGCCAATAGCTGCCACATCTCTTCTCAGAGATAAGCTACCAGTGCCCTAGCTAGTTTATTTCCATTCTATCTGTAAGCATTTTTCAGTCATTTGTTATTAATGAAATGAAGTCTTATTTCCGCTGCATCTCTGCGTTTATGTGTATTTATGTATTTCATTGTGTTCCTACATAAATCCGGATCACAACATAAAATCATCCTCCACCCTGCTCGCATCCTGTAAAGGATATGTGGAGAATAATATAAAAAAAAGAATGGAACTGGTTACTGAGGCATGGAAAAGATCACAAACCATAACTTCCCTTGGAACCAGGGCACATAGTTTGCTCGAACATTTGTAGGCCGAGTTAAAATATGAAGAAAGTTTCTTTTTAAAAACGGTCATTCCTTTTGGCAAGATTGTCAACAATATGACAGAAACAAAAAGAAGAGAATAAGATCTTCCATCCAAAAACCGAATCGGTCAATTGAATGAATGTTGGAAAAAAAAAGTGAAGAACCTGCATCTCATTGTTCAGTCATGTGAACAAGCTATATCGAAGAAAGATAAATTATTCACAAGGCTGTCAAATATAGACTTAGCCGGCAAAACCAACGACTTTCAAGACCTCGACTTAATCGCAAACTCCTTGCCCTTAACCAGGCAAGAGTTCGATAAATAGGTTGCTATGTTTAAGGCCTTGTCTCTGGAAAAGTTTTACGACATCCTTCAATTTGATCAAGCTCACGTCCATGAATGGCTAGTCAAATATGCAGTACATAAAAAGGAAATTCAACAAGCTCTCTGTAATCTTTCTATCGACTTCCAGGAATTAGAAAACAATCTTTTCAACATAAAAATTAGGAATGAGATCAACGTCGCCTCAATGAGAAGCTACATTGAAGAATGGGTCGAAAGACAATTGAAGTAGGCCACCGACAAAAGGCAACAGGCAATTGCCAACATTCCAGCAGCCATCGAGGACATCATTGAAACCACAGTCGTCGGCGACATCAATGAAACGACAGCTAGAAGCAAATAGCCAAAGGGCTCATATGTACCCTCATTGTAAGTCTACTGATCGCATCCTGCTTTGTTTATTAACCCAATTATTCCAGTTTCTTAAATAGAGATGTGTAGGCGAACACTTATACCTTTACATTTTTTTTTCCAGGTATTGCACTCTATGTTTTATCTACAATCCTGTTTCTTGTACATATTTTTGTAATGGTCCGCGGGAGCCCCAATCCCAGTCTACATGACAAACGCATTGAAATTCCAGTTTATATGTAACAGACTTTATTTTTTGGTATATTTCAAAATTTCCAGTAGTATGTAACTAACTTTTATTTTTTGACATATTTCAAATATAAATGCTTTCTTATCTTCTTTTAAATTTATGTTTTCATACATTCTTATCTTTCACCAATATGTATGACAAATGCATTTATTTTTTTATATGTTACAGACTTTTATTTTTTTATATATTTAAAAATAAACGGTGCTCTACATTGCAAACGTCATTTACTTATACCCCATGTTCACAGATGCATTTATATTTTTATATTTCTTATCTCATTTTAATTTTATGTCTTCATATATTTTTATCTTTTAGCAGTTCATATGGCAAATGCATTTAAATTTCCAAATTTATTCTTCCACTGTCAACAAACTTGTGCTTTGTTATATACTTTCAAAAAATAAATGTTTGTTATATACTTTACTTTTCCCATGTTCTGTGATATATATGTTGCACATGACATTTTCGTGATATACATTCTGCACCGAACACTTCCATCATTTACAATTCGATCCATTTTCCACAATTTGCTTTCGAACCTCATTGGCTGCCATATGCATTTAAATTTCCAAATTTATTCTTCCACTGTCAAAAAATCTGTTCTTTGTTATATACTTTCAAAAAATAAATGATTGTTATATACTTTACTTTTGCCCCATGTTCTGTGATATACATGTTGCACACGACATTTCCGTGAGATACATTCTGCACCAAACACTTCCGTCACAATTCGACCCATTTTCCACAATTTGCTTTCTAAGCTCATTGGTCGGGACTATTACTATTACTATTGATTTTTTGGCCTTAAAAATCTGAAATTTGTTGAAAATAAGGAATCAATCTTGACTCATTAATTACAAGATATTAAGATGACAAAGATATGATTTGAACTCCTGATGCTTATTGACCTTAATAATGGTGTGGATGAAGTGGCATGCTCTGCTGGCTCAAATAGGATGATTTGGAAATGACATAACTGCTTTGTCACAGTTGCACAACAAGCTCGCTGCGCAACAGTAACCTACAGGAAATGTGCAGCAGGTTGCGCACCGAAGCCCTTTTTAACAATTTTTTTTCACAAGGCGGTCATTTCAAAATGGCTAGAGGTTGGCACTAGCTTCTCTATCGTTCCAAATGATACTGCTAAGAGTTTTTCCACTTGTTAAGCTACAAAGTTGATAATGCTGGTTTTAGATAATGTGCTTCCTACCTTCCTTACAATGTATGCCATTGGAACCTCAGTTGCAGGTTTCTTGTAGCCAAAGTAACTACTCACAAAGATCAATGGCGCATAAATTCCAAACCATAAAAGGATCAAAGAAAACATATTCCCAAGAGGAACTTGCATGCTCTGGAGATATGACTTGATGGATACAGTACCACCAGTCGTTGTTTCAACCCCTTTCAAAATTTATGTTTCTGCAAATGGAGTTGCAATACTGGAAAAAAAAATTGATCCCAGTGATGGGAGAATAGCAACCAATGATGCATTAGTCAATTTGATATGTAACTCCTCATCAAAATAAGTTGGCAACCAAGACAGGAAATTATAGTGACACCTGATCCCTCAAAAATAAACATAAATAATTTCCCATACAACACCATTTCCTTCTCTAGATCAATCCCTCTCTAGTTGCTGCACAAAATACTTGTAATCCATACAATACAAGTGATCTCCAGACATGATAAGAATGTCATCGATGTCCTTGTTTTTTGCATCCTTAAAAAGCCAAGCAAATTGACGAACAACTTCAGCAATACCTTGGTTCACTGCAATAAATCAGTTCAAGAAGCTTCTCATATACTTGATATCTTGTGTGCTTCCATATTTATCTCGGGGGAAGAGAAGTTTTATCCAAATAGACATTCAACTGGCCGTGGCCATGAATGTTTAAAATTAGAGTACCAACTATGGATACTCAAGCCCTTAGAAGTATTTATAGCTTTCCTTGCAAAATGCATCATCTAATATCGGATATCAATCTGTCAATTTGATCTATAACATCTGACAGCCGGCCAAGTTCCTTTTCCAAAGTAGAGTAAGCATCTGCAAATTCCATAACACAGTAATGTATGTGAAAGCAATTCCACCCAACATTACTTATTTAATGTAGAGGGTTATCTACTCGGCAGCTGGTGTTTTATTTGCGTTGGCACCTTGTCGTTGTTCCTTGTGCAGAACATTTAGTTCAGATACGTGTTGAGACTCAATGAAACTTCTTCTGCCATTTGAATTCTCTCATTAATACTTGGGCACTTACACAACATTCGATTTTGGGTCTTTAGCGCGTCAAATTCTTTTAATTGTACAGTGGAAATATCCCACATGGAAGAAGACAAAACATCTCTAGGGCCTTACATATAAAATATTTTTGAGTATACTTCGACGTGTAGTGCACTAGTTTGGCCCCACATGC
>ML799246.1:113740-129874 GCA_009831015.1 Picea engelmannii
TTAATGGAACTTCAACCTGAAATTAAAGTGAGTGGAATAATGAGCTGGAAAGGGTAGGTAGTAAATGGAGAGAGATAATGAGTGGAGTGTGATAGGTGAGTGGCATGGGTAGGTGGAAAGATGATTGAAGTGAGATAATGAGTTGAGTGTAATTGGTGAGTGGCATGGGTAGGCATGGGTAGGTAGAAAGATGATTGAAGTGGAAAGATGATGGTAGGTTTTTATTTATCATTATATTTTATACTTTGTCTAAAATAAAAAAAAACAAAATTTAATCTAATGACTTTATTTTAAATAAATATTCACTAAATGAAATTTGGCCATGAAACTTGGATGCTTTAGAGAGACCACAGGTCTAGCATGATAAAAATACGCCAGATCTACCAAGGTTGAAGGGCATAAGAAATGATAGGATTTGATGGAGATTAATACGGAAAAATTTGAATTTAGATGCTACAAGAACAACTGAAACCACAAGTGCTACAAAGTCATTGGAGTGCAAGTGATATGAAACCATGAAACTTGGATGCTTTAGAGAGACCACAGGTCTAGCATGATAAAATACGCCATATCTACCAAGGTTGAAGGGCATAAGAAATGATAGGATTTGATGGAGATTAATACAGAAAAAATTGAATATAGATGCTACAAGAACAACTGAAACCATAAGTTCTACAAAGTCATTGGAGTGAAAGTGATATGAAAACATCAAGCTTGGGAGTGCTACAACATGAGCGCATACTGCAAAGCGCTACAAAATTACCCATAAATCGACGTTAAATTTATGGGATGATAATAGTGGCTCCAATGGGGATGGCGTCCTCCATGTGAGGTGCCAAAGAACAAGCAGACTAGTAGCCTAATCCATTGGAATATTTGCAAAACCACCTTTGAAATTTGAAAACTGATTTGTCATATGTGCTTCACTGAAATCATCCCATACTAAAATCTGAGCAAAATGAAATCCAAACTGAAATTAAATTGCACACTACTAACTGCCAACTGAAAACCGAAATCTGAAATTTTTTGTTAAAGCTAAACACTACTACTACTGCAAAATGAAAGCACACATGATGAAAGAAATGCTTGCCCAACAAGCTTATTAATTACACCAACCTACCCTAAGAAACTAGAAACATCTGCTCGATCAAGTAATAGAAAAATGCAGTATAACCAATCAAGTAGCTGCTTAAGTAATTTGACTCCTTGACTGTGTTTGAACATAGTCAAAATTGGGACATGTAACAACAAAGGAAACTCATGATATTTATGGTTCTCAAAATGAAGACACGATTGGACATTTAAGCTAAAAAAGCCTATCGTATACTCAACTACAGGATCATAGAAAACATGTTTTGTTTGATAACCCTCAAGATATTTTGCAATCTAATCATTATGGTCAAACAATTCATATGCGATCTCTTTTTCATCATATGGTTTCATTTGTGAGTCATCAAACCCATTATTATTCTCAAATCATTCCTCAATCTCGATATCAAGGAGCATCACTGTCTCTTTTTCTTGTTTTGGCAGAAAAAGGGTTTCAAGAAACTGATTTTGATAGTTAAAACTATGGGACTGAATTTGAGCATCTAATACCTCAATATCTTTCTCAAGTTTATTAGCAAATGCTTCTAAAAAACAACTCCTTTCCTCGGAATATTTGCATGAATGTAAATATTGGGGTAGAAAATTTGAGAAAGCATCTTTCACTTGATCATCATCAAACATATCAAAATATTCTCTAAAACCTTCAATAGAAATTGGGTCTGCCACATACCCAGTCATCTTGAAGAAACTATATCAACAGTTTAAGCTCTAAATTCCTCAGACAGTAGAGTCACCATGAAAATTATGAGCTCTGGATTCATTTAAACTAGAGTCGCCAAGAAATTCTTTAGGCTACCGATTCTTCAACCAGTGGAGTCTCCATGAAAATTTTGAACTCTAGATTATTGAAAATGGAGTCGACGGGTGAATGATGTATAACCTTTCTGTGTCTCACTATTGTTCACCATCAGTAATTAGATCTGAACTTTGTCGTTTATCCCAGGGAAGATTTCACCTTCTCTCCCCGGCAATGACACCAAAATGTTATCTCTCTGTAATTTCCTTGGCTGAAAGGAAATAGGCACAAGAGTAACCTTAAAACCAACTTGGGGTTGGAAGCTAGCCCTTCCAACCAGTGAGGGCTCTCTTTCCTCAAACCAATCACTAAAAGGATTGATTTGGTTTTACTGAAAGGCTAGATCTATAAGATAAAATGAATTTATAGGGTTGGTTGTAATATGGACATAAAGTGAATTGGGTCGTGGAGTCACTAAAGTCGGAAATCAATGAAAATCTTGTTGGATACTTGGTAGATTTAAGAAATGACTGAACAGAGGCAAGACAGAAAGTAATATTTTAAGCCAAATAAATGAGTTGTAGACAACAGTTTACAGAGAAAACAATAATCCCTCAAGGCATCTAACAAGGATGAATCTTAAGGAAATTATAACATAAGTACAACTCAAACTACATTCAACAGAGCATCTAATAAAGATGAGTTCTGATACATATATTTCACATCAACTTAGAGAAGAAACCATACAATATCTAGTATAAGACATGAAAGAAAAGACTCAAATATCACATGCATAAAATATCACAATCACATGTATCTCTCTGGTCAAAACTCAGGGACTTCTGATTCAACAATTTTCATTAACATCTGATAAAAGATTACAATATGTTCAATAGTATTCCCTTACATACTTGCCAACCATTTACTTACAAAATGTTTGCTTAAATAGAAAAAATAATAACAATAAATGTTCCTAATGTGATGGAAAGAAAATCCATTCAAATCATAACAAATAAACTAAAACAAATGTAGTTGCAAAAGCTGTCGAATAACTAAGTTTGTTGATGTCAAATCTCCTTGGAATATGGAACTGTCTTTGAATAATGAATCCCCTGCCACCTGTGCATTCTATCCTCTTCATTTGAGAGAGAAATTGGTTTCAAAATAAATCTTAGGTTGTTGAGGATGCAGATCATAAAGTTTCCACCTTATTTTATCCTTGTCTCTGATATCCTTAGGATATCTTTGACCAACTAGTACTGCTGATTTTTTGACCTTAAAAATGCAAAATTTGTTGAAAATAAGGAATCAATCTTGACTCATTAATTACAAGATATTAAGATGACAAAAATATGATTTGAGCTCTTGATTTGATGCTTATTGACCTTAATAATCGCGTGCATGAAATGGCATGCTCTGTTGGCTCGAATAGGCTGATTTAGAAATGACATAACTGCCCTATCACAGTTGCATAGCAAGCTCGCTACACAACAATAACCTACAGGAAATGCGTAGCAGGTTGCGCAATGAAGCCCCTTTTAACACTTTTTCTTCACAAGGTGGTCATTGCAAAATGTCTAGAGGTTGGCACTAGCTTCTCTATCGTTCCAAATGATACTGCTAAGAGCTTTTCCACATGTTAAGCTACAAAGTTAATAATACTGGTTTCAGACCTTCCTTCCTTAGAATGTATGCCACTGGAACCTCAATTGCAGGTTTCTTGTAGCCAAAGTAGCTACCCACAAAGATCAATGGCACATAAATTCCAAACCATAAAAGGATCAAAGCAAACATAGTCCCAAGAGGAACTTGCATGCTCTGGAGATATGAATTGATGGATACAGTACCACCAGTTGTTTTTTCAGCCCCTTTCAAAATTTATGTGTCTGCAAATGGAGTTGCAATACTCGAAGCTAAAATTGATCCTAGTGACAAGAGAATAGAAACCAATGTCGTGTTAGTCAATTTGATATGTAACTCCTCATTGAAATAAGTTGGAAACCAAGACATGAAAGTATAGTTACACATGATCCCACAAAAATAAACATAAATAATTTCCCATACAACACCATTGCCTTCTCTGGATCAATCCCTCTCTAGTTTCTGCACAAAATCCATGTAATCCATGTTAGAAAAACATGATCGCGGAGCAATAAAATAAAAGAAATGCAGAAATAAAATATAGAAGATACACAATACAATAGAGACACAGATATACATGGTTCACCCAGTGTGGGCTACGTCCACCAAAGAAATTGCTAGGTCCTTCCTTTATTATTATCCAACAATCGAAGGGATACAACCTACAACAAACCCGATGTAACTTTCTCTTATTTATTTCACAGTCTCCTATCTAATAATACAATATTCACTATCATGCCTAGACACAATACATTTCCCTCATAAGAGAGGGTTTCCTTTTAGGGAAAAAAACCCTAACATAACTTCTACCATTTCTACCGTTAGATCTGCGACCTTATAATGAACGGTCCAGATTTACAATGAAATTACAATATACTTTTATAAGACAATTTTTCCTTCGGAGGTTTCACCCCTGAACCCCCATCGGGGGATGTTGCCCCCGAACCCCCGCCGGGGTCCTGCTTGCCCTTGGACCCCCCAGCCAAGGGGATAACCCCCCTAGACCTCGCAGAGGGGGTAACCCCCTCCTACACTCCCCCGCGTGGATGAGTGTACATTCTTCTGGGGTGTAAAGTCTTCATGAGGTATAAACACGGCTGAAAACAAAGACCTCTAAATCAAGAAGATAATCAAGATCCACAACCAACAATCCATACAATACAAGTGATCTTCAAAGATGATAACAATGTCATCAATATCCTTGTTTTTTACATCAATGTCCTTGTTTTTAACATCCTCAAAAAACCAAGCAAATTCACGAACAACTTAAACATTACCTTGATCCACTGCAAGAAATCAGTTCAAGACGATTCTCATATACTTGATAGCTTTTGTGCTTCCCTATTTATCTCGGGGGAAGAGAAGCCTTATCCAAATAGACATTCAATTGGCCGTGGCCATGAATGTTTAAAATTAGAGTACCAAATCTGGATACTGAACCCCTTACAAGTATTTATAGCTTTCCTTGCAAAATGTATCATCTAATATCAGATATCAATCTGTTATTTTGATCTATAACATCTGACATCTGGCCAAGTTCCTTTTCTAAAGTAGAGTGAGCATCTGCGAATGCTTTAACACGCTGATGTATGTGAAAGGAATTGCACCCAACATTACTTATTTAATGTAGAGGGTTATCTGCTCGACAACTGGTGTTTTATTTGCAATGGCACCTTTTTTTTTTTTTTTTTTTTTTTTNTATACTAGGGGAATCGGTAACAACGACAGTATCGTACTCACGTGACACGGGGTCGAATCCTGCCAACTGCCTTATAACCCCTAGGGAGAAACGCACAGCCCACAAGCACGCCCTCCGAGTAAATCGCGGTGAGAATCGACCTTGAGACCTGATTTTACATAGTTCCTTCCATTTACACGGCACTTGCCAATCGGTCTACACCCCTGCGGGCGCAATGACACCTTATCGTTGTTCCTTGTGCAGACCATTTAGTTTAGAGACATGTTGAGACTCAATGAAACTTCTTCTACCATTTGAATGCTCTCATTAATACTTGTGCACTTACACAACATTCGATTTTGGGTCCTTGGCGTGTCAAATTCTTTTAATTGTACAGTAGCAATATCCCACATGCAAGAAGACAGAACACATCTAGGGCGTTATATACACAATCCTTTTGATGTATACTTCTATGCATAGTACAATGGTTTGTCCCCACGTGGGCTCTCCCTTTGATGACTTGGCGCTTTGGCACTTGGCATGGATCATGAGCTTTCCCTGGGATTTGGTGACTGTATCGTGGAAATATTATTTTCTAAATACCCCGAGAGCACAAAAGGCTATTCAAAACCAAATTTTCTTTTAAAACCCAAGGATTCAAAATTAATAATCGTTTCCAAGATTAATGGAACTTCAACCTGAAATGAAAGTGGGAGTGGAATAATGAGCTGGAAAGGGTAGGTGGTAAATGGAGAGAGATAATGAATGGGTTATGATAGGTGAGATGGAAGGTGAGTGGGATGGGTAGGTGGAAAGATGATTGAAGTGAGATAATGAGTGGAGGTTTTTATTTATTACTCTATTTTATACTTTGTCTAAAATAAAAAAACAAAATTTAATATAATGACTTTATATTTTAAATAAATATTCACTAAATGAAATTTGGCCATGAAACTTGGATGCTTTAGAGAGACCATAGGTGTAACATGATAAAATAGGCCAGATCTACCAAGGTTGAAGGGAATAAGTAATGAAAGGATCTTATGGAGATTAATATGGAAAAATTAGGATTTGGATGCTACAAGAAAATTAAAACCACACGTTTTATGAAATTATTGGAGTGCAAGTGTTATGAAAACATCAAGATTGGGAGTGCTACAACATGAGCACATACTGCAAAGCCCTACAAAATCACCCATAAATCGACCTAAAATTTATAGGATGATAACAGATAAGATGAAGGGTAAAAATGATTAAAAAAAAGGTTTTAAGCCACCCTTTTTCAAGAATACCTCCCAAGCAAATCAATAAGGACAATCAACCCATAATGAGCATAATACTGCAGATTCATTTGGGAAAAGGACAAGGAAACATTCTATAAAATGTTGAGGATGTGTTGGAAAACACTTATATAGGTACTTCCCTCACAAAAGAGAAATAATGATGATCGTCCACAACATTTAGGAGGATGAAATAGTGGAAGACACTGGTGGAAACATGCCAAGGATTTATGAAGCCTTGGACAAGAAGCAAGTAGAGTATGAATCCACCATGATTAAAGTGGAAGGTAATATCAATAATCATCCCATAGAAATTTTAATTGATTATGGAACTAGACATAGTTACATAAACTCTAAAATTGTTGAAATATTTCACTTGCAAAGGAGTAAGTATAAGAAATATTGGTTAGTTAAGTTAGCTAGGGTCTAAGAGGAAACTCAATGATCTAGTTAAATATTTTCCAATAGACATGAATGAACTCAGTGCAAAAGTAGATGTAAACATCATACCATTGGGTTCATATGATTGTTTAATTGACATGGATTGGTTGGAGAAACATCATGTTATCCTAGATTGTTACAACAAGTCAATTACATGTCTTGATGAAGAAGGGAATCAAGGAAATATTCAAGGCATTCCAAGAGTTGTAGTTGTTAGAGAGATTTCATCTATGTAGTTGAAGAAGAGTTTAAGAAAGGGATGTCATATTTTTGTAGCCCATATGGACAAGGAAGCTAGAGGTAAAGTGGCAAGAATTGAAGACCATCCGGTCTTAAGGGATTTTGAAGATGTTTTTGGAGAAATTCCAGGATTTCCACCAAAAGGAGACATTGATTTCTCTATTGATTTAGTGTCAGGGTCCACCCCAATGTCCAAGACACCATACAGAATGGGCACACTAGAGTTGAAAGAGTTGTAGATACAAATTAAAGAACTTTTGAAGAAGGGGTACATATGTCCAAGTGTTTCACCTTAGGGAGCTCTAGTGCTATTTGTAAGGCCATGAGTTGAATTCAGATAGATGAATAAGGTCATCATAAAGAACAAATATCCTTTCCCCAGGATTGATGATTTATTTGATTAGCTGAAAGGTGCAAGAATATTTTCCAAGATTGACTTGAGATTAGGTTATCATCAAGTGAGGATAAAGGAAGAATACATAAGAAAGGAAACATTCAAAACAAGATACGAGCATTATGAATTCACGCTAGTACCCTTTGGACTATCGAATGTCCCAATTGTTTTTATGTGCCTGATGAATGGAGTGTTCATGGAATACCTGGAAAAGATTGTAATTATGTTCCTAGATGATATACTCATATACTCTAAGTCAGAAGAGGAACATAAGAAACATTTGAGAATGGTGTTGCAAGTTTTAAAGTTTTAAGAGAGCATAAATTGTATGCTAAGCTAAGTAAGTGCATCTTTTATCAAAAGAAGATTCACTACTTGGGGAATACAATTTCAGCGTAAGGGATAACAATGGATCCTGAAAATATAGAGGCCAATAGAGGATGGCTAGCGCTAAAGAATGTCACAAAATTCATATCATTCATGGGTCTTTCTAGTTATTACCGAAGATTCATAAAATGATTTTCAAAGATTGAAAGCCCAATCACTTCCTTGGAAAAGGAGGGAGTGAAATTGGAATGGACTCCCAAGTGTGAAGAGAGCTTTCAACAACTGCAATATATATTGACAAGTGTGCCAATATTGAAGATTGCAAATCCGGATGGATTTTTTTTGTGTGCATTGATGCATGCAAGGAAGGGATCGGTGGAGTTCTTACACAAAATGGCCATGTGGTATGCTATGAGTCCATAAATTAAAAGAGCATGAATGTAATTATGCTATCCCTGATCTACAGTTAGCAAAAATTGTACATGCATTAAAAATGTGAAGACATTGCCTCATGGGGAGGAAGTTTGAGCTAAGGATAGACCACTGTGGTCTGAAACATTTGTTTGGAAAACCAACATTAAATGCTAGGAAAACTAGATGGTTGGAATTTCTTAGTGAATATGACTTTGAAATTAAGCATATAAAAGACAAAGAAAATTAGGTGGTTGATGCACTTAGTAGGAGAGCTCATGAAAAGAATATTGCATTCAACATGTACATGCCTAATTTGAAAGATAAATTTATTGCAACAACAAATTCAAATCAACATGATCTAAAAATAAAAGAAACATTACAATAAGGTAATTTTCAGCAGAAATTTAATTTTTATGAGCTGAAAGAAGACAGAATTATCATGTATAAAGGCAAAGTATATGTGTTGAATTCCAATGAGATGAAAAATGTAGTACTGAAGGAAATACACAATGTTCCATATGACGGGAACCCAGAATATCAAAAGACAATTACAGCTGTAAGAAGCCAACATTTTTGGCCAGGATTGAAGAAAGAAGTGGCTAATTACATAGCCATATGTCTAGAGTGCTAGAAAGTGAAGATTGAACATAAACATCCTGTAGTGTACCCTTTTTGCAATCAAGGTTTTCAAACCTTTCAGTTACCATTCTATACATGGATTTTTACATAATTCGTACAAACATTATAAGCACATGCATTTAAACAATTAAATACACTTAAATCTCAGAGTAAAATATATAAGTTACTGCTACAATTAAACTAGCCATAGCATTCAACAGTAATTCATTTACACAGCAGAAAACATGATAACATATCCAGTATAGTCATGATAAAATGTAGTAAAAATATAATTAAACACTTATCTTGTGACAATGGAGAAATCCACCAACCAAATGCAGGCCTCCCACGAACCTCTCAGCCGTAGACCGCACTGCTCCTCAACTCAATAGTGGGTCACCCCCGAGCTGGGACTGAGCTCCACCCCAGGGCAAGAAATCCAGACTCAGGCTGAGGTTACAGGGAATTCAGTCATACACAACCACCAGGAAGAAAGCTCTCCCAGGAATCTCCCTCGCTCACTGCCCATAGACCCTCATTCCCCACATGTCTGTTCCACCCTAGGAGAGTGCACCTTCTCTGTCACCTGGACAGTCCTTCGGCTGCCAGTCTCCCTTACCTTGGGTTACAGGAACAGACCAGACCGAAAGTCTCCGGGCTCTATGGCAGCTGCAGGGTTCCTTCTAGGAGTTCTCTCCTCCCTCTGCACACTCTCTCACCTGGAGAAGTCGCTCACAGGCCAACAAGCCTCACACAGTCCAGTACTGCGTGGTCACAACAACCCACGGGAAAAACAGTCACGAGCTATCCAGCAGGTTTAACAATGGCGGATGGTTTCACGGATTGGCTCCACACATAGGCTCGGCGCTCAGACAGAGGATGTTTTGGCCTTTCAGAATTCAACACACACACAGGCTATTCCCGAAATCAACACAGACTATTTAATTTCCTGTTCGAGAAAAAAGGAATACACCAGTTTCCTCAGAGCCAGATACAGGCTTCCTCGAACTGGTTCGGCGATGGAAAATGGGTCTTCACGGTCACGGCTTCGGGACAGAGAGGTACAAATTATTCAGAACAATCACAGGCTTTTCAACTCTCATGGACGCACGAGGTATTCTCTGCAGAGGTCGAGTTAATCGTACTACTCCGAGCTTGTACACGCTCAGGTAGTCAGATGGAATGGAGGAGGAATCCCCCTCACGACTCATCTTGGCTGTTTTATCTGCATGCACCAGGGCTGACACTTGTCACCCTTGGAACTGCATGCGTTCCATCAGCCTGCATCTCTTTTGCATGCTTTCCCTTTCCAAAACTTAGGATAAACAGAAATCCACATGTCTCTTTTTGAAATAATATTAAAATATTATTTCCCAGGCTTAAGCCCCCTAGGCTCAACAGTTATCCCCTTTCCCACCTTCCAGCCCCTAGTTTCTTGCCCACTCTGTGGACGCTTAGTCCCCCTTCACTCATTCATCGTGGTCGGTCTGCACCTGGCGGTGTTTATATTTTATTAATCATTTTGCATACATACAAGTACATCAGCAGGCTCCTGGCCTTCTACACTTAGGCTCCCTGGCCTAACAAACACATAACCCTACCAGCTTATACAAAACTCGGCTCACCAGCCTATATAACATGTTTACAATTCATTTCATATATCCTGATTTGCAACGGGGCTCGGCCTTGTCGACACTACAATCCAGTTTGGTTATTGCAACCATTTCCCATTCTTAAATGGAAGTGGGAAGTTGGTACAATGGATTTTATTACAAAGCTTCCTAGAACAGTGAAACAACATGATTCCATCATGGTAGTGGTGGGTAAATTAACTAAGGAAACACATTTTATTCTAGTGAATACTACACAGAAGGAAACAAATATTGTTGAGATCTACATGAAATAAGTTTCTAGACTACATCGAGTGCCTAAGGAAATTGTTTTAGATAGAGACCCAAAGTTTACATCCAATTTTTGGAAAGGGTTTTCAAGGGATTTGGGACAAATCTAAATATTAGTACAACATATTACCTAGAGTCAGATGGAAAAATGGAAAGGACTAGAAAAATAATTAAATACATGCTTAAAATGTATGTGATGGATCAACCATCAAAGTGGCAGGATTATATACATTTAGTTTAATTTTCCTACAATAATTGGTAATTTGGTAACTTGAGATGGTTTCCAGGATGCTTCGAAGTAATTTTAAAACTACCCACTGTCACTAAGAAGTAACATTTCAATAATAAGCTCAAGATTCCATATTTGAATGATAGGTAGGATAAACTAGGTAGACGAGGTTTACGAATTTATTGATAGCTGAATAGAATAAAAATACTTTAAATCTCTCAGACCATAGGTCTAATCCATTGGGAATGGAGTCTCATTCAATAGAGCACAATTTATGTTGATGATAGGTGGAAGAAAGGAGAGAAACACCAAATCTCTTATCTAGTAGTGAGTAAGGAAGTATCTGCATATCTGAGATGAAGAAAAATGATCTTGCTGAACATTAGATAAAAAATCCAACAATAAATAAATTATGCATAGGATGGGCATAAATTATCAATCTAACCACACAACATTTAAATAAAATAACTTGCATATGTATGCACATGTTTCCATTGAATGTGACAACACCATCAAATCAATAAAAACATATTGGAAAACGTTGGTGGTTGTACCAAATTCTTGTCTTTAATTTGATCAATCTTGCTGCAAATTACAAAATTAAGATATAGAACAAAGATGAATTTAAAGAGGTTTACCACATAAAATATGAAGAATACAAAGCTCTAATTGAAGGAGCTGTGAATCCTTGGATTGATCTTATGATTTAAGAAAATTTACAACAACATTGTAGGATTCATTGCAGAGAACACAATCCTGCTACCAAAAATCCCCTAACCTACTAACCCACCCTTACTATCTTCTGCCAATCTTTCATTTTGAATGTTGAATGCTTATTTACTGAATCGTGGAACTGTTTTCTAAAGATAATATGAAGATAAGATATCTTAGAGGATCTGCACTTAGGTGTTTGTTGTCCCACTTCTCCTAGATAACAAGAATTATTTCTCATCCCTTTGGTGAAACCTATATGCTATCCACCAACTGTCATAACAATTCTTCCAACTTTATGTTTCCTAGAAGAACTCTTTCAAAATATAAGATTTGATAGGGTCATCACTTTGAGCACCCAGTGCTCTAGAATATGGAGTTTATTTATGAATATAAAGATATGAATAAAAAAGTGTCCTTTACCTCGATTTATCTTCCATTTTTACCATAATATCCTTTAGAGATCAAAATGTTTCTTCTCGAAGTAGTTTTGACCAGGATTACAAGGTGATGAAGTCACACAATCAAACCAAGAATGTAATCCTCTATCTTTTAAAGCTCAACTGCTACATATTGGTGTTTCTTCATGGTCAAAATTCTATGGGATTTCTAGTCATATTTTCCTCCAAACATATTCACCACCTACTTTACAAATTCAAATGGCACTGTAATGTCTATTTCAGCTCTTGTCTCCACTAGAGCATTAAATTCTGATTCTGCACTTTCGTTCAATCTAGATTTCAAGGGTGACCGTGCCTCCACTACCAATGCATTTGTATTTATTACTGGTGGAACTATTCCCTCTTTCAATGACAACATACCATCCATAATGAACCACACCCATACAAATACAGTCTACCCTCTCTTCAACATACAAAAAAGTAGAGTAATGAACTTTTACAATTCAACCCCTTTCCTTTTAAATAACTTTGTTGGAACTATTCAGGTAGGGTGATTTGGAGAGTACTCCAAGTCACCGAGACTATTGTCAACATGAACCTTCCAACCACAATGAGAACATGTATATCTAATAAGAGGGACATTATTCTTTGGCCTTTTACTTCATGAGTTTGAAATATAAAAGATCTACTTCAAATTGGTTTTTATCTTGACAAGGAAAACTCGACAATAAATTCATCAACCATAGACATGTGATAGACAAACATTATCATTAAGGAAGATTGCACCACAAGTAGAGAATCAACTACAAGTAGAGAATCTATCTGCTCTCTTGTTATCTCCAAAAACACAAAATTAGGCTTTAGAACAATAGAAGATTTCAAATGCACCCCTGTCTTGGACAAAATTATATAGAAGACCAATATCTCGATCACTCGTAGAAGTGCATTCAAAAATTAATTTCTTTCCTTTTACAAATTTCCACAGTGTTTCTCTTGGATCTTCTGTTCTTGTGTCTACCACTACACTCATGCATTTTCTCAACACATGACCTCCATAATATGGAAAGGAAAAACCTCTATTACACACTTTTAAATGAAAATTCCCATGCTTTTGGACCAAATTGTAATGCATCCCATGCAGACATTGCCATACTAAAGCTTTATTGTATTTTAGTCCTTCCAAAAATGAAAAATAGATCCATTTTCACTATATACACTAGGAGACGAGATTTCCATATACTTATCACACCAGAGAAAATTTCAGCTACTAAAAGAGGTTTCCCATTTGTCTTGAAAGACAAAGAAGTAACAACCTCTCTTGTTGAATGTATACATGTCACTATCTCTTCATTGTATCATGAATTATGGAAATTGATTTTTCCATATGAACAACCAATTTGAACCACATCTAGAGCTGGAGATGGGATGAAGTATTGAATGGAGGATTATCAATGCTAACATAAATTATAGGTAGAATATTTATGATAACATTAGCATCTCTTCTGTGTGCATTCTCTTACACATACATACAAATACATATATATCTCTTCCTCTATCTATATGTCTATGTTATTTCTCTCCTTTATATCCCAATCTCGTTAGATATTTATACCCCAAAATATAGGGTTTCAAATTCTATTCTTATCTTTCCCAAAATAACTGACTACAATGCATGGCATAGCCATCTTTAGTTAACTGGCTATTTTCTTTCTTCTACTTCTTATTCTTTATACAACTTTTCTGTTGTCCTTTCTGTTTCTGGAAATTTTTACTATCATCATTTGTGCCTCCTTTTCTCGCTCGCATGCTTTATCCTTTTGTCTTTGTGCTATATTTGTCCTTCACATCCTTCTGCACCCTTTATATGTTCTGTTTGAATCCTTCCTTATGCACGGATCCTTCCTTCTACACGAATCCTTCATACTTAGATTCTTCTCAAAATTATATCCAAAACTGTCTGTCCAACAGGCCCTCAACACTCACCTATGGCTCATCCCGAGCCACTCATGCTTGTTGTCTATTATTCCATGCTGCAATGAACTATTGTGTCATAGCCTTAGTTGTTTCGGTCACCTCTTTGACAATGGTGGCCTCTTTGACTGTGCCATGTTTTTGAATGCTTAGTTGGTCTTGTTCCTTTGGTTTCTTTATGTTTCGTTGAAATATGCCTTTGAGGGTCCTCCTTCTCCCTATTGAAGGCCTCATCTCTCCTAATGGAAGCTTAAGTCTGGACGAAAACATCAGGAGGTGTGTTTCCAAGGGGGAGAACATCGCTTCTCAGAGGCACAATAGTGGGTAATCCTCCTCTTCATGTAATCATATTCTCTGTCAGTAATATGCTGAGGCTGTCTAAAGTTGAAAACCTCCTCCTTTTCGCCTTCATATTTAGGCCACGTCTTTCAGTTCATTTGGGGTGTCATATACGAGGTCAATTTCTAGGTAACCTCGCTTTCAGTGGGATCGTGATCCATTTCTTTCTCTTTTACTATCATGAAGCGTTCATAACCATTGAAGTAGATACTGACTCTGGTCTGGTCGTCGTGCAATTTTATGCAGGAAATGATGGGAGTCCCTTCGTTTGGTATGCGCTCAGTGCCTGAGTATGGGTCCCTAGCCAACTCCATCATTGGTTGTTCTTTGATAATGTTCTAGTCCATAAATTGTAGGTTGGTAGGTGTTCCCACCATATCACCATCTCTACTCAGTCCCTAGAAGGTCCTTGGTATTCCTGGCAGGGATGTCCCCATTTTTCCAAAGTGCCTGCTCGACGAACTGAAGCTCGACTCTATTCTTGATGGGTCTCTCCTATTTTATCAATGTGACATGCAAAAATATGAGTTACACTTACGATGTTCTTATGCTATTGTGGTATTGTTCCAACCATACCTGTCCCATCCTATTTTAACTAACTAATCCCTTCCACCACCAGAGATGATGAGTTTTTCCATCATTGCATCTTAATTACAAAATATTTCAGGTGAGTTTGCATGTGTACCATCGATCGACTATGATTTATGATGACTTACCTAAGTAAATGGTTATACGGTGTTATGATGACCCGTTACACCGACCGTCCAACTCTCTTTTCCATTCTTGGTTGTATTTAACTGTCTTTTGATTCCAACCCTCTTAGTAATGCGTTTCTCGTCGCAAGAGGGCCGATCCATATCTTCTTTATTGAACTTGATGCATTTTTCACTTCACGTAAGATGGTCAGTAGAAATACACAAGTTCTAATACCTTGGGATTCTTATTTATTTCGTGTCTGTCTCCTATCACTGAATTTTTATTATTTTTCCCTTTTTGTAACATCCTGCTCTAGCACACTGAGAAAACTTATTATTTGAGGACACTTGCTCGCAAGTGATCTGGACTTTTATGATGTTAGACCTTTTATACTTGACTGTGATGCGATTGACAGATGACATGATGTGTTACTATTTGATGTAGACAGATGCTATTGACTCAGTTTTATTTGAGTGTGCAGGGTTTTTGACCTTGAGGATGCAGAGGCATCAGTGGAACCCCCTTGGACTCCGAACTGAGTCAGGGAGTGTGCTTTTGGGTTGATATATTCACTATGATGTTTCATTGATTGATGATTTGATGTTTCCATATCTGACATGATTTTTGATTATGCAGGCTGACGATAGCTTGCCGACCAGACTCACATATGGAGTAAAGGGGCCACACACGATTCCAGATAGGTAGAGGGAGAGGGGTGGATAGCAGCCCTGCCACTGCCTACTAGCACTCCCGCTGTGGCTCGACCTGTAGGTTAACGATTACCTAGTTCGAGAGGATCCACGATGCCATGAGGGCGGACTGCGACAGTCGCTCACGATGATTCTAAGGGGCGCGCAATAAGGCGGGGCCTTATTCCTTAGAACCCTTAGTCTCCCACAAGTTCACCTGGCGGAGTGTTGACTCCAGGGGTTATAGATGTCTACCAATCAGTCCAGTTGGCGAGTGGCACCCTTGGAGCACGTGGTGCATCCTGAAGGGCACGTCGC
>ML799246.1:130218-146643 GCA_009831015.1 Picea engelmannii
TCAGTTGGCGAGTGGCACCCTTGGAGCACATGGTGCATCCTGAAGGGCACGTCACCCAAAAGAAATTCAAGAGGCGAGTGGCACCCTTGGCGCACGTGGTGCGTCCTGAAGGGCACGTCGCAATAATGTGGTTGAAGGAGTCATCCTAGTTAGCCCTAAGTCATCAGCACCTGATTAAAACCTTAAGCAATTCCCCTAACCAATCGTCGCCTAGATCAGAATCTAAGCCCTAAGCCTAAGACTTTTCTAGAAAAAAGGGGGGGAATTTAGTGTGACCTTAACAAATGAAAATTTCAAAAAAAAAAAAGAAAAGGGGAGGGGGGAAAGAAAGGGACTTTTTCAGCTATTGGTATGGTTATGCAGCCAAACTAGAGACTGGACTGATTTCTTGTGGGAGTTGGGGATTCTCAGCTGACTTGAGTGGTAGCTCAGCCTTGGAGGCGAGCTGAGAAGCTAGGCTATTGTCTGGGATGTGTGTGGCCCCTTTGTGGCTCGGGGGGCTAAGGGGGAAGGAGATTACCCCTAGCGTTTGGCTGGGAGGTACCGATGAGTTCTCAATGGTTAGCAAGCTGGAGCTAGAAGGAGCGCGGGCGCGATGAACCATTTTGGATTCTCTGCGATCGGTTACAGTAAGCAGGTGCACTATTTTTCATTGATATATATTAGTTAGAATATTAGATGTGGATCTTTATTGATAAAATTTAATGGGTTATAGATTAAGCTGAAATTTTATTTGAGAATGGTATGTTCTTGAGTTAGATGGTTCAGTTTTAAGAAATTTCGTTTATGAATCCCTGATAACACTCGCTGCCTGGTGTTGGATCCTTGTTTGACCTTCTTAACCCTGCCTGTAACCCTTCATCCCAAGACCTATCAGACCCCGACTCCTTGCGCGCACCAGTTTTTCATGGGTTAATGATGATTAAGGAAATCGGTTTCCTTCTCTGGTGCAACTCCTTTATGAAGGTTAGATATTCAACTTGCTCAATGAATGACGGGCCCAGTCGCTCCCCGCGTCCTTGCTCTATTTGGTTACCACCTTGAAGCGCATCTCTCTACACCGTTTAGTCACCCCAATCCCTTAACTTTTCACACAGGGATTGCCCTCGACCTCTGGTAACTCTATTGTTTATGGTGTTTTAATATTGCCGTGTACAAACCCTTAGTGTTAGTTAACACCCCCAGACGGGGTGTGGAATCGGTGTTTATCTTTCCTTTCTACGTATGGTTGCAGTTGGATATCGGGGTTACCATTACGTGTAAACCACAGACAACCATCACCCTGTGTGTTAGGCATAAATTCCTGTGGTAGAGTAGCGTGTAATGGCCGTGGCCTTCCTGGGCATAGAAACATTGGTTTCAACGTATCCCGGACAGCCACGCCTGCTAAGAAGTTACTGAGATTGTGTTTCACTCGCAGTTTAAATTCGCACAGAACCGACGAATGCAATGAGCAGTGCGTGATGGCTCTTCATTCAGTGATCTGGATCCTGTAGCTTAGCCCTGATACTCTCGACAGCGGCTTCTCGGTAGATATTTTCCCTTGATGGAGTAAGATGTTCGTGTAACATGTGTATGGATCTAACTATATTAAAGCAGAAGTTCCTCCTTAAATATTAAAATAATTTTTCTTCAATAACTGACCATAACTAAAAAGTAAAAATAAAATAACATTAACTAGGCAGTTCGAAAACCTGTGTGCATGAAGATATGATTTTAGTGTATACAGTTTCATTGTATTCATATTGATCGTATATTTATATTACAATTTCCACCTCCTTTGATTATAGTTACGCTATAGTTTTCCCTGGGAATATAGGGTCATCTTCCGTAAACAAACGGTTCCTCCATACGGTGTTGTAACGCCTCGTTGACCATAGATGGGTGGGTGTAGCAGTTGGCCTGAGCATCCTCGAGGCGAGAGGGAGATCCGCCTGGTCTTACAATCCGCATTCAGTTCACGCGCTTCGACCCACTCCACCGACCAGGCTGAAGGGAAGCTGGGGACTAATAAAGAATTCCCGGGACGCGCGCCCTCGAGTTCTGCAAATTTGGAACCCCTCCCTACTGCGTTAAGTGCTCCTGAATTGAATAGCTCATCGAAGACCCTGGTCGGCACACGTACCGAATTTTTGGGAAAAGCTTAACTGCCACTAGCACTTCGACCCACTCCACCGACCAGTCTGAAGGGAAGCTGGGGACTAATAAAGAATTCCCGGGATGCACGCCCTCGAGTTCTGCAAATTTGGAACCCCTCCCTACTGCGTTAAATGCTCCTGACTTGAATAGCTCATCGAAGACCCTGGTCGGCACACGTACCGAATTTTTGGGAAAAGCTTAACCGCCACGCTGGTGGCGACTCCTGGGTTAAACGTGAAGAAAAACTTATGTAAAGCTGTAACAGTTTCGGTTGATAAAAAATTAACTTTTCCTATTTTAACCACTGTATCTATTCGATCCTTCAGTCATTGTTAGGGTTAATGTTGCTTTATACTCTTATGCATTGGGAATGGTGGGGAGATAAAGCCGTATTTGGTTTCGGTTGTTAAAATTTTGAGCCTTTCCATTTACAACGAAAATGGCATTAAGGGATAAACAATGCAGGCAGGCAGTACCCAATTACCTACAGTTTAAGCAGCTCGATGAGACCTGTAGCGATAGCTATCCCAACCGCCTCCCTTCATTTTTCCTATCTAACGCTTACTAAAGGAAAGCTTACGTCATAGCCACCGTTCAACAATCCCTGCTAAAAAATTCTTCTCTTCTCACGCCTTCTCTCACTGTTTTCCTCTTCACCTTTTTGGTTGAATTTCATTTGGTCCCGCATTGAATCAACAGTGAGGTTAGAGGTTTTCTTATCTCCATCTTTTTGGCGTTAAAAAAAATAAAATAAAACTTTAGGTTCACTGCCAAAATAAAATGACTGGAAGGTGCGTCAAGCCGTAAAGATGAGGATGGATTCATATTTAAACATCTGTATATCATTTAGATCTTTGGTTATTATAAATGCTAGCGTTAATGTTGCCTCATCGAATATACTTTTGGACCTGGTAGAATTGTTGCTGTACATATTTGCTTGCATTGAAAGGATTGAATTTGCATTAATTGTGGAACTACAATCCTTGCGTTATGGAGACCTTATTGGCTCGTAATTATTGTCTTACCGAATTATATGTTTAGATCACTTGCACGTTAATGTTAATGTTAAGGTTGATTTATCGAAAATACATTTGGATCATTTAGAAATGTCGCTGTACATATGTGCTTGCGAAGGAAGGATGTATTTCTTTTGTTTAATTATTAAAGTAAAGAAGGGAATGTCTTTAAAAGTATCATTTTAGAAAAAAGAGTGATGTGTCCTAATTGTTGAGTTTTAAATTATTTTAAGAAAGGATGTATTTCTATTATTAAAGTAAAGAAGGGAATGTCTTTAAAAGTAACATTTCAGAAAAAGAATGGTGTGTCCTAATTGTTGAGTTTTAAATTATTTTAAGAAGGGATGTATTTCTGTTATTAAAGTAAAGAAGGGAATGCCTTTAAAAGTATCATTTCAGAAAAAGAATGATGTGTCCTAATGGTTGAGTTTTAAATTATTTTAAGAAATGATGTATTTCTTTTATTAATTAGTAAAGAAGGGAATGTCTTAAAAAGTTGCATTTCAGAAAAAGAATGATGGTTCCTAATTGTGAGTTTTGAATTGTTTAAAGGAATGATGTATTCCTTTTATTAAATTATTAAAGAAGAAATTTGCTTTATAATCCTAAAGGTAGGAAACATTTATGTATTAAATCGTTGTTGTAATGTATGAAGGTAATGTCTTCATAATATTTCGTCTAGAATGGTGTAAGAATAATGTTCTTTTAATACAAATTAAAAGGGTAGGGATTGGGGATTGATAACATATAAATGTAATTTTGTTGTTAGCTTAAGTTGCAAGGTGTTTTCAATGAGAGATAATGACCCTGGTACCCTACTGTAATTTATTGTTGTTGTAATGGGTAAGGAGTAATGTCATGGCAATACATCGTTGAAATATGTGAGGGTGAGGTCATGTCATCTTAAAATGAAGTGCAATGTTAGGTCAGATATCATGTAAAAGGGTAATGACAGGGTTTTTATCATAAGGCTATTGAATTTGATTGTCGACGATGACTTATAAAATGTAAGGTACCTTGAACTAAGTACCATAAATCATCATGCCTTAGTAACGAGGAAAGTTGTTCATTTGTTAATATTGAACTTGGTCGTTCCTTATCGGAAACCTTGTCACGCGCCTTCTGTAAAGGGCGTAGTGTTCATATTACTAATGTTGTACTTGATTGTGATCAGTCGATGTGTGGTCTACTTGTGTCGGGATGGACGTAGACACCTCCACTGTAGCCTAGTGTATGAGTCTGTGTGTGCGCTGATTTTGTGTAAGGAATCCTGTGCCATATCAAGAGTCTCGGGCCCTTTAAAGGCGGGGTTTGCACTCTTGTGACACACCTGACGGAGGTCACTAGTTTCTGCCTGAGCAGTCGGACAGGAGCCTATCTGACCTTCTCTCTCTCTAGAGTAGAGGACTAAGATTAAACACCCTGCTTTCCTGTGCAGAAATAGTGAACTCTATTGTTATTGATTCTTCCTTATCTGTGTCGTTTATTGCTTGCAGTTACTTTTCGTGCGCCTTATGTCTTCTTGTGGTGTTCATCGTGGTTGCGTCTTGTTGTCGTCGGGTGGCGACATAGAGTCGAGTGTGTATGTTTCCTCTTTACATGCATGCACACACTTTAAACACATTTTTTTGTCAGAGTTGTGGTCGTAACAAAGAGGAGGTTCGTTACATATGGTATCAGAGCCGGTTCGACTTGCGACTTGGGATTCGCTACGGCTTTCGTTGGCATGATTAGATTGATTATACTGTTACTGATCGAGTTGATTTTGTGCGTGAAGGTGATCTTGGCTAGAGGATGTCGCGGAGGCATACAACGGGGTGTTAGGGGAGGAGGCATGACGCCTCTAGTAACATCCACGCCTGAGGGGTCTAACCCCCAGGGAGGCGAGCATGTACTCGAATAGGAGCAGATCGCAGTTGGCGATGTCGTGGGGTTGATGAGGTCCTTTCGGCGCATGTCTGAGGCACTAATTAGCCGATTGGACAGAGACGAGGCCAGGACGTCGACACTCGCTGAGGTTCCGCCGCACGCACCTGCCATTATAGGTAGCTTTCACTGGGAACTCGAGAAGGTCAAATTTCCCGAGCTCTGGGGTGCCCCGGAAGGCGCAGCCGCCGAGGCATGGTTGGAAAAGATGGCGGTGTGCTTCGCACTTCGCAATTATACCTCCAACATGAAGGTCTGCATGGCGGTCTTTCACTGAAGGGGAGCGCTTTTCTATGATGGAAGATGCTCCTATCGCAGTGGAACACGGTCGTTGAAGACGTGTCATGGGAACTGTTCGAGGAACGGTTCTGAGAGAGGTATCTTTCAGAGGAATTCATTGAGCGTCATCTCAATGAGTTCAACACTTTACGACAGGGAGATCGTACGGTGCTCGAGTACGAGGCACGTTTTATGCGCTGCTCTGGTAAGCTTCACACCTTAACTTGGAGAAGTTTGGGGTCATCAGGTTGTGTTGGGCCTTAACGGTAGCCTGCGTGCAAGGTTTTAAATGTTTTGATGCCTCAAACCTTGCACGACGCCGTCCTGAGGGCAGTCGTTCAGGATGAGTTTAGCTTCGTGGAGGTGGCCTCGGGAGCCAAACAGAAGGTTGGAGGAAAGGTTACGGGTTGTGCCCTTAACCTGGGAGAGTTTGTCACAAGGGTCAATTGGTACGTCACGATCTTAGGGTCTTATGATGTCGTGATCGGTATGGATTGGTTGGGATCGCATGAGGCGATACTCAACTTTAAGACGAAATGAGTGAGCTTGGTCGATGATGAAGGACAAGGACCTGTGATTGTAGGACGAAACCAGGGATTATCCCTGAGGTTCGTCTCTTCCTTACAATTACGGAAGAGTACGCGCAAGGGGCACAAGCTTTATGCGATCCTCGCGCTAAACGAGAAGGGAGTAGCGGAAGGTCTAGAACACCTTCCGGTAGTGAAGGAGTTGCAGACGTATTCCGGAGGAGTTTCCCAGGATACCGCCAGAAAGGGAACTGGAGTTTACCATAGACCTGAAACCGAGAACCGAACCAATAGCAAGAACGCCTTATCGGATGTCGACCACGGAGTTGCAAGAGTTGAAAATGCAACTGAAGGAGTTGTTGGACCTGGGTCTGATACATCCTGGTGTGTCACCGTGGGGTGCACCAGTTATTTTTATTCGAAAGAAGGACATATCGTGGAGGTTCTGCATTGACTATCATCAACTGAACAAGGCGATGATCAAGACTCAGTATCCCTTACCAAGAATTGATGATCTGTTCGATCAAATGAAGGGTGCGACGGTGTTTCCAAGAACGATTTTCAATCAGGGTATCACCAGTTGCGGATCAAGGAGGATGACATCCCTAAGACCGCCTTTAAGACGAGGTTTGGACATCACGAGTTTACTGTTTTTCCATTTGGACTGACAAACGCCCCAGGGGCATTCATGAGTTTGATGAACGGGGTGTTCCGTGAGTACTTGGACAAGTTCGTCCAAGTATTCATTGATGATATTTTTATCTACTCTCGGACGACGGAGGAGCATGACGAGCACTTGCGCTTGGTACTACAATTTTTACGAGAATACAAATTTTATGGGAAGTTGTCCAAATGCTCTTTTTACCAATCGAGGATTCACTACTTAGGGCATGTCATCTCCGGCGAGGATATTGCCGTGGATCTAGCCAAGGTTGAGGCTATTATGGAATGGCCTGCGCTGACGAAAGTCACAGAAGTGCGTAGTTTTATGGGTTTAGCAGGATACTATCGACGGCTGTCGAGGTTTTTTTTTCGAAGATGGAAAATCCGATCACGGAATTGCAGAAGAAAAACAAGAAGTTTGTTTGGATAGAGAAATGCGCGGAAGCATTCGGAGGCTTAAAGACTTGTTGACAACTGCGCCGATACTAAAGGTCCCTGACAAGGACGCAGACTTCTTGGTATGCACTGACGCATCCAAGGAAGGTTTAGGCGGAGTCTTGATGCAGGACGGACGAGTGATTGCTTACATTTCGAGGAAGCTGAGAAGGCATGAGGAGAACTACGCGATGCATGATTTGGAGTTATTAGCCATCGTATATACCTTGAAGGTTTGGAGACACTACCTTGTGGGACAAAAATTTGAATTAAAGACTGATCATTGTGGACTACAACACATTTTTACGCAAAGTGACCTGAACGCGCGACAATGGCGTTGGTCAGAATTGCTTAGCGAATACGATTTCGAGATTACTTACATAAAGGGAACAGTGAACCGAGTGGCGGATGCCTTGATTCGGAGGCCGCACATCTTTTCGGTGTTACCTCTTCAAACAAATCTACGCGAGAAGATTCTCACCTTACAGCGTGATGATGACTGGTACACCGAAGTCAAGGACTTTATCGGACAAACACGATGACGGTACCACGATATGTGGGATATTCATTGGATAACGATGGGTTATTGAGGTTTAGAGGTCGGATTTACGTACCGCCTAACGATGAGTTGAGGATGTTGATCCTGAGAGAGGCTCATAGAGCAGTTTACATGGCTCACCCGGGAGTCACGAATATGAGGGCAGACCTTAAACCCTTATTCTTTTGGAAAGGAATGAAGGCTGACATAGTCAACTTTGTGGCCAGATGTCTCGAGTGTCAGCAGGTAAAGGCTGAACATAGACACCCGGCAGGATTACTTCAACCACATGCCATTCTGGAAACGAAATGGGAAGTTATTTCGATGATTTCATTGTTGGATTGCCACTGACGGCTAGGAGACACGACTCGATTTTTGTAGTAGTAGACACTCTGACGAAGAGTGCTCACTTTATTCTCGTGCGTACGACGCATCAGGCACCTGACATAGATAGAGTTTTCATCAGTGAGATTGTGAGGCTGCATGGCGTGCCTAAAAAGATTATATCCGATTGAGGATCGGTGTTTACTAGATGATTTTGGATGAGTTTCCAAGAGGCCTTGCGAACCCAAATTAACTTTAGTACTGTGTATCACCCAGGGACGGATGGACAGACAGAATGTACGAACCAAACCTTGGAAGACATGTTGCGCATGTACGTGATGGACCAACAAAAGCGTTGGGAGGAATTCTTGCCTCTAGTAGAGTTCGCTTATAACAACAGTTACCAGAGCACCATTAAGATGGTGCCTTTTGAGTTCCTTATGGGCGATCGTGTCAGACACCCTTGAGTTGGGATCGGCTTGAGGATAGGGTCCTGGTGGGATCGGAAGCGATCCAAGAAATGGAAGAGCAGATGCAAACCATAAGACAAAGGATTAAAGAAGCGCAGGATCGACATAAGAGTTATGCCGATGTGCACTGAGTCGACCGTGGTTACGAGGTCAGTGACTGAGTTTCCTTGCGGGTTAAACCGCATAAGAGATTGATCAAGTTTGGAAAGGGAGATAAACTCTCTCCTAGGTTCGTGGGACCTTTCGAGATTGTGGAGAGAAAGGGGCCCGTGGCTTATCGACTAGCCTTGCCTGATTCTTTGAGGCGTATGCACGATGTTTTTCATGTATCTGTTTTGAGACATTATATTAGTGATCCTACACATGTGATTGACCTGAGTTCATTGCAGGTATCAGACGAGGGAGTGCTCATGGCTGAGCCGGTCCACATCTTAGATCATCACGTTCGACAGTTACGACGTCGAACGGTAGATCAGGTGAAGGTCCAGTGGGACAGTTATAGTCCGCACTCGGTGACCTGGGAGGACGCATATGATATGCGTCAGCAGTTCCCATTTTTGTTTGATAGATAGACTTATGATACTGTGATACTTTATTCTGCATTTATACTGAGAAAATTCGGGACGAAGTTTAGACCAAGAGGGGGTGTATGTAACATCCCGCTCTGGCGCACTGAGAAAACTTATTATTTGAGGACACTTGCTCGCAAGTGATCTGGACTTTTATGATGTTAGACCTTTTATACTTGATTGTGATGTGATTGACAGATGACATGATGTGTTACTATTTGATGTAGACAGATGCTATTGACTCAGTTTATTTGAGTGTGCAGGGTTTTTGACCTTGAGGATGCAGAGGCATCGGTGGAACCCCCTTGGACTCCGGACTGAGTTAGGGAGTGTGCTTTTGGGTTGATATATTCACTATGATGTTTCATTGATTGATGATTTGATGTTTCCATCTCTGACATGATTTTTGATTATGCAGGTTGACGATAGCTTGCCGACCAGACTCACATATGGAGTAAAGGGGCCACACACGATTCCAGATAGGTAGAGGGAGAGGGGTGGACAGCAGCCCTGTCACCGCCTACTAGCACTCCCGCCGTGGCTCGAACTGTAGGTTAACGATTACCTAGTTCGAGAGGATCCATGATGCCGTGAGGGTGGACTGCAACAGTCACTCACGATGATTCTAAGGGGCGCGCAATAAGGCGGGGGCCTTATTCTTTAGAACCCTTAGTCTCCCACAAGTTCACCTGGCGGAGTGTTGACTCCAGGGGTTATAGATGTCTACCAATCAGTCCAGTTGGCGAGTGGCACCCTTGATGCACGTGGTGCACCCTGAAGGGCACGTCACACAAAAGAAACTCAGTTGGCGAGTGGCACCCTTGGAGCACATGGTGCATCCTGAAGGGCACGTCGCCCAAAAGAAATTCAAGAGGCGAGTGGAACCCTTGGCACATGTGGTGTGTCCTGAAGGGCACGTCGCAATAATGTGGTTGAAGGAGTCAGCCTAATTAGCCCTAAGTCATCAGCACCTGATTAAAACCTTAAGCAATTCCCCTAACCAATCGTCGCCTAGCTCAAAATCTAAGCCCTAAGCCTAAGACTTTTCTAGAAAAAAGGGGGGGATTTAGTGTGACCTTAACAAATGAAAATTTCAAAAAAAAAAAAGAAAAGGGGAGGGGGGAAAGAAAGGGACTTTTTCAGCTATTGGTATGGTTATGCTGCCAAACTAGAGACTGGACTAATTTCTTGTGGGAGTTGGGAATTCTCAGCTGACTTGAGTGGTATCTCAGCCTTGGAGGCGAGCTGAGAAGCTAGGCTATTGTTTGGGATGTGTGTGGCCCCTTTGCGGCTCGGGGGGCTAAGGGGGAAGGAGATTACCCCTAGCGTTTGGCTGGGAGGTACCGGTGAGTTCTTAATGGTCAGCAAGCTGGAGCTAGAAGGAGCGCGGGAGCGATGAACCATTTCTGATTCTCCGCCATTGGTTACAGTAAGCAGGTGCACTATTTTTCATTGATATATATTAATTAGAATATTAGAAGTGGATATTTATTGATAAAATTTAATGGGTTATAGATTAAGCTGAAATTTTATTTGAGAATGGTATGTTCTTGAGTTAGATGGTTCAATTTTAAGAAATTTTGTTTATGAATCCCTTATAACACTCGCTGCCTGGTGTTGGATCCTTGTTTGACCTTATTAACCCTGCCTGTAACCCTTCATCCCAAGACCTATCAGACCCCGACTTCTTGCGCGCACTAGTTTTTCATGGGTTAATGATGATTAAGGAAATCGATTTCCTTCTCTGGTGCAACTCCTTTATGAAGGTTAGATCTTCGACTTGCTCAATGAATGACGGGCCCAGTCGCTCCCCGCGTCCTTGCTCTATTTGGTTACCACCTTGAAGCGCAACTCTCTACACCGTTTAGTCACCCCAATCCCTTAACTTTTCACACAGGGATTGCCCTCGACCTCTGGTAACTCTATTGTTTATGGTGTTTTAATATTGCCGTGTACAAACCCTTAGTGTTAGTTAACACCCCCAGACGGGGCATGGAATCGGTTTTTATCTTTCCTTTCTGCGTATGGTTGCAGTTGGATACCGGGGTTACCATTACGTGTAAACCACGGACAACCCTCACCCTGTGCGTTAGGAAGAAATTCCTGTGGTAGAGTAGCGTGTAATGGCCGTGGCCTCCCTGGGCATAGAAACATTGGTTTCAACGTATCCCGGACAACCACGCCTGCTAAGAAGTTACTAAGACTGTGTTTCGCTCACAGCTTAAATTCGCACAGCACCGACGAATGCAATGAGCAGTGCGTGATGGCTCTTCATTCGGCGATCTGGATCCTGTAGCTTAGCCCTGATACTCTCGGCAGTGGCTTCCCGGTAGATATTTTCCCTTGATGGAGTAAGATGTTCGTGTAACATGTGTATGGATCTAACTATATTAAAGCAGAAGTTCCTCTTTAAATATTAAAATAATTTTTCTTCAATAACTGACCATAACTAAAAAGTAAAAATAAAATAACATTAACTGGGCAGTTCGAAAACTTGTGTGCATGCAGATATGATTTTAGTGTATACAGTTTCATTGTATTCATATTGATCATATATTTATATTACAATTTCCACCTCCTTTGATTATAGTTATGCTATCCGGGAATATAGGGTCATCTTCCGTAAACAAACGGTTCCTCCATACGGTGCTGTAATGCCTCGTTGACCATAGATGGGTGGGTGAAGCAGTTGGCCTGAGCATCCTCGAGGTGAGAGGGAGATCCGCCTGGTCTTACAATCCACGTTCAGTTCACGCGCTTCGACCCACTCCACCGACCAGTCTGAAGGGAAGCTGGGGACTAATAAAGAATTCCCGGGATGCGCGCCCTCGAGTTCTGCAAATTTGGAACCCCTCCCTACTGCGTTAAATGATCCTGACTTGAATAGCTCATCGAAGAACCTGGTCGGCACACGTACCGAATTTTTGGGAAAAGCTTAATCGCCACGCTGGTGGCGACTCCTGGGTTAAACGTGAAGAAAAACTTATGTAAAGCTGTAACAGTTTCGGTTGATAAAAAATTAACTTTTCCTATTTTAACCACTGTATCTATTCGATCCTTCAGTCATTGTTAGGGTTAACGTTGCTTTATACTCTTATGCATTGGGAATGGTGGGGAGATAAATCCGTATTTGGTTTCGGTTGTTAAAATTTTGAGCCTTTCCATTTACAACGAAAATGGCATTAAGGGATAAACAATGCAGGCAGGAAGCACCCAATTACCTACAGTTTAAGCAGCTCGATGAGACCTGTAGTGATAGCTATCCCAACTGCCTCCCTTCATTTTGCCTGTCTAACGCTTACTAAAGGAAAGCTTACGTCATAGCCACCGTTCAACAATCGCTGCTAAAAACTTCTTCTCTTCTCATGCCTTCTCTCACTGTTTTCCTCTTCACCTTTTTGGTTGAATTTCATTTGGTCACGCATTGAATCAACAGTGAGGTTAGAGGTTTTCTTATCTCCATCTTTTTAGCGTTAAAAAAAATAAAATAAAACTTTAGGTTCACTTCCAAAATAAAATGACTGGAAGGTGCGTCAAGCCGTAAATATGAGGATGGATTCATATTTAAACATCTGTATATCATTTGGATCTTTGGTTATTGTAAATGCTAGCGTTAATGTTGCCTCATCTAATATACTTTTGGACCTGGTAGAATTGTTGCTGTACATATGTGCTTGCATTGAAAGGATTGAATTTGCATTAATTGTGGAACTACAATCCTTGCGTTATGGAGACCTTATTGGCTCGTAATTATTGTCTTACCGAATTATACGTTTAGATCACTTGCACGTTAATGTTAAGGTTGATTTATCGAAAATACATTTGGATCATTTAGAAATGTTACTGTACATATGTGCTTGCGAAGGAAGGATGTATTTCTTTTGTTTAATTATTAAAGTAAAGAAGGGAATGTCTTTAAAAGTATCATTTTAGAAAAAAGAATGATGTGTCCTAATTGTTGAGTTTTAAATTATTTTAAGAAAGGATGTATTTCTATTATTAAAGTAAAGAAGGGAATGTCTTTAAAAGTAACATTTCAGAAAAAGAATGGTGTGTCCTAATTGTTGAGTTTTAAATTATTTTAAGAAGGGATGTATTTATGTTATTAAAGTAAAGAAGGGAATGCCTTTAAAAGTATTATTTCAGAAAAAGAATGATGTGTCCTAATGGTTGAGTTTTAAATTATTTTAAGAAGGGATGTATTTCTTTTATTAATTAGTAAAGAAGGGAATGTCTTAAAAAGTTGCATTTCAGAAAAAGAATGATGGTTCCTAATTGTGAGTTTTGAATTGTTTAAAGGAATGATGTATTCCTTTTATTAAGTTATTAAAGAAGAAATTTTCTTTATAATCCTGAAGGTAGGAAGCATTTATGTATTGAATCGTTGTTGTAATGTACGAAGGTAATGTCTTCATAATATTTCGTCTAGAATGGTGTAACAATAATGTTCTTTTAATACAAATTAAAAGGGTAGGGATTGGGGATTGATAACATATAAATGTAATGCTGTTGTTAGCTTAAGTTGCAAGGTGTTTTCAATGAGAGATAATGACCCTGGTACCCTACTGTAATTTATTGTTGTTGTAATGGGTAAGGAGTAATGTCATGGCAATACATCGTTGAAATATGTGAGGGTGAGGTCATGTCATCTTAAAATGAAGTGCAATGTTAGGTCAGATATCATGTAAAAGGGTAATGACAGGGTTTTTATCATAAGGCTATTGAATTTCTGCCTGAGCAGTCGGCCAGGAGCCTATCTGACCTTCTCTCTCTCTGGAGTAGAGGACTAAGATTAAACGCCCTGCTTTCCTGTGCAGAAATAGTGAACTCTACTGTTATGGATTCTTCCTTGTCTATGTCGTTTATTGCTTGCAGTTACTTTTCGTGCTCCTTATGTCTTCTTGTGGTGTTCATCGTGGTTTCATCTTGTTGTCGTCGGGTGGTGACATAGAGTCGAGTGTGTATGTTTCCTCTTTACACGCACGCACACACTTTAAACAATTTTTTTTTTTTGCACCTGTTGTCAAAGTTGTGGTCGTAACAAAGAGGAGGTTCGTTACACTTTTTCTACTTTTTATGTGGTTTTTCTTGTTTTTCCTGCTACTATGGTACATCTACTGTAATACAGGGTTTTTTGCGCTACACAGGTCAATGCACAGACAACCGACTATATCTATAGAGCTTCAACTGAATTCCATTCACTATTCCATCCAATATATTTCCATATAAGTTTCCCAACTATGCAACACATATCTCTGTTATCTGTTGGATCACATACGACCCTAACTAGTGCATGCGAAACTTCCATGGGTGTTGTAGATACTTATTGTCGTAGAGTAGTACCAAGTTGTCGATTTTGAATTTCTTGGTTCTAATATGTCGATCATGCCATGCCTTCTCTCTATATTTATGCACCTGTTGATGGAATATGGAAAGAAACCTATCCTCCTCAAGCTGGACTAATTGTGTCAATATCTCCTCTATTTCACCTGTGTTCGAAAGCTCAATGATGATTGCAATGCACGGACTAGGTACAATGAACTCCAATGACATTACTTCTTCCTATCCATAGACCAAGTAGAACGATGTCTTCCCTATCAGCTTCTTACTTGTAGTTCTGTATGCCCATAGTATTGCATGGATGTGTAAGTCCCAATCATCTCTTCCAACATTGCAAATCTTTGTCAAAGCATTCTCCAAAATTTTATTCAATGCTTCTACTGTGCCATTATCCCGAGGGTGATATGGTGTACTTTTTTGATCATGAATATGGAATTCATCAGTTAATTCAACAATGGTTTGGTTAAGAAAGTGCATACCTTGATCGCTAAGTAATATGCACATACATACAAACCCAATGACTACCTTCTCAACGAAAAACCACACAATGGTCTCTGAAGTGTAATTAGTAATTGGTGCTTCTTCTGCCCACCTAATTAAATACTCGGTCACAGTAATGATGTACCTTGCTCCCGATCTCCTTGCTTGTGGTTTGATGGTGTTGATTAAGGTTGGTTGTCATTGATGTCAACTCTTGAAGAAATCCTCGTAGCACAAAGGTTTGGGTAATGGAACCAATATTGTTTGATGTAAATATGACTCATTATTTTTTTTTCATGGTTGATAAAAAGTAAATATGGATGAACTCCAAAGTGGTCCCCTTATGGTGAAAGCCCTCACGAGAAGATGCTTTGCGGAGTAACAGAACCCATGATTAATTGTGGAATAATGAGATGAAGGAAAGTGAATTTGTGAGGGAAACTATCCTATATGGATAGTGCTTGTCATGCCATTTTCGGTGGTATGTGGAACGCCACATAGCTCCTCACGGTTAGAGAGTTATGGCCATGAGAAGTTGGAGACCCCAAGTTTGGGTAATGGACCCAAGTTTGTTTGATGGGTAACGGTATGAGTTATGATATATTTTCAGATAATACTATTCTATATGGATATTACATGTCATGCCATTTCTGGTGGTATGTGGAACGTCACATAACTCCTCATGGTTTGAGAGTTATGGCCTTACGAAGTTGGAGGACCCTCATATGTCATCTAGAAGCCCCAAAAGGTCAAAGTAGTCAAACTGGTTTAAGAGATTTTAAAAGGTAAATAATAAAGTGAAGTAATGAGTGTATTATAATTCAATTTGAATACAAAATAAATTGTTTCAATAATAAATTTAATGGAGAAATTAGAAGTGGGTTAACCCTAAAATAAGGAAAGTGGGGCCAAGTGTCCTAGAAGATGTTTTTAAGGAAGCTACTTGGAGAGTAAAAATAAGAGGCAAGGCTCTCTCATTTTAGGTACACTTGAGAATATTGAATATCTATAGGTGTCTGAGTTAATCAAGGATATCTAAGTCGAATTTCTGAGGTAAGGTGAAGAAAAGAAGGCCGAAATGCAAGGAAGGATAAATTCTTTTGATGGTGTTTTCCAAGGTATGTTATTTACAGGTCATCTCACCATTTTCGATATAAAGTTTTTTCTATAATGATTCAGACCATGAAATTCATATGAAATTGAGAAAACATATCCAAGTATCTGTGGTAAAAAATTCAGCTTGTGGGTCATTGCATTTTGTGAGTTACACTCTGTGGAAAATAGGGTTTGTGGCTAGTCTTGAAACTAGTCAAAAACAAGTGTTTCAGGTAAAAACATCATAACTTCTCAATAACAGATCCAAATTCAGTGAAACCAAATGTGTTGGTTAGGGTACAATCTTTAGTATGTTGTGTAACAGTTTCATATCAATTCAACAAATATTTCATGCGGGGCACGCTCTATAAGGTCTCTCTCTCTAGAATAAGATGAAATTCAACAAGGTACACCATTTTTGCTATAACTCCTTTTCTGAGAGGTTCCAAGTAGTGACACCTGGAGGAATTGCCTAAAAAATACTGAAGAACATTGTATATCAGTTTCATATCTTTATACATTACAGGTACAAAGTTATGATTACTTCAAGTTAGGGTTGTTGACTAATCCAAAACTAGGCATGTGAGACTAAAGAAAAGTTTGATGAAAATGCTAGTCTCTTGT
>ML799246.1:146693-161990 GCA_009831015.1 Picea engelmannii
GATTACTTCAAGTTAGGGTTGTTGACTAATCCAAAACTAGGCATGTGAGACTAAAGAAAAGTTTGATGAAAATGCTAGTCTCTTGTTGTTAAAGTTAATGAAGGTTTGCAAAAATTTGATCATATACACCAGGTATATTACAGAGCTACAAATCAGATTTGGATGATGAAATTGATGAGGGATTTTGGTTGAGGTACATGTTGAGCACATATTGATGAGTAGTTGACACATGATTGATACATACTTGGTACATGGTTGGATGCACTTGTTTATGGTACATGTTGATTACAGGTTGTTTGATACATGTTGGTGCATGGTTGATGCACTTGTTTATGGTACAGTTTGATTACAGGTTGATGTACATGTTGATGCATGGTTGATGCATGGTTCAAATTTATTGGTACAGGTTTACAGCGGTATATATCACAGTGATAGTGTGACAGTGGTTCCATCATTCTACTTCTACTTCAGGGCGGTTGGACATGGAAATGACAGGTGGTTGTAGCCACCTTTCAGTTGTAGTCGGAGAACATAGGGGTTTGTAGCCTCCTTCTGGTTGTAGCTAGAGAATTGGGGAGTTGGAGCTTCCCTCAGGTTGTAGCCAGAGAAACTAGGGGGTCGGAGCCTCCTTCCAGTTGCAGCTAGCAAACAAAGGAAGTTGGTGCTTCCAATGAATGTAATTCTTCAAGACATATAAGAAAAAACATTCTGTGGTTTTCTCCTGATTTGGGTTTCCACGCAAAACACTGGTGTACTATGTATGTGTGTGATTTTTTATTTCTTACTGCTCATTATTGGATGATAATTCTACATTGATATAACATTTGAAGAAAAAGGATTATAATTACACTATTAATGATTCACCCCCCCTCTCAGTAATCCAACAATTGGTATCAGATCAGGTTCCTTCAGATATCAGTTTAACCACTGAAAGGTAGATCATGGAGAGTACCAACTCGTATAAAAATGGAATACCATAGTTTGATGGACATAAGTATGCTTTTTGGAGATTAAGGATGAAGACATATATACAGGCACAGGGATTTCAAGTTTGGAAATCAATTGTAGATGGATACACGGCACCAACAGTTACACAAACAAATGACAAAGAAATGAAACTAGGTGAGAATAATTCCAAAGACAAAAATGCACTTTTGAACGGTCTCAGTAGGAAGACTCAAGACTGTCCTTGGTTGGGGGTATATGTGAGGTAAAACGTGGCTGCAACCGTTCAACGAGGTCGAGTGTCAGGGGGACAACAAGACAGGGGATAAGTTGTGCCAGAGGCAGGACAAAGTGAACAAACTCAGAGGGCATAGGTAACTGTCCTGTGGGATACTCAGAGTATATGGACGATGTCGTCAAGGGTAGATGATAAGGAGTGACCCAACCAAGGGTGACATGGGTTGCGTTTGCCAAAAACAAGGGAAGAAGGTTGCCAAAGGTGACGACAAAAAGGTATGGAAATGCTAGAAATAAAGGCGTTTGTACAATAAATAAAGAATAATTGGGGATGAGTGTACAAATACAGAAACGGGTGCCCCGATGTAATGTGGTTGGCCCAAGTAGGGCGCAATTTGTTTGGAGAACTGGTGGAGGGTGGGGGCCCCATGGGTGGGTTTCTGTATGAGGTAGTTGAAATGAAGGGAAATTTGTAGAGGGGCAAACTGGTTGTGGATGAAATGGAGGGTTCATGATACTGCGGAGGTTCAGGAAAAAATAGAACCTTGAAGAGATAATCTAGGAGTCTGGTGGGAAAGCTAGAAAAATGAGGAGAAGGAGTATGTGGATGATTTGTGACATGATGTAAGAATATCGAGATTCCCATCCCTAAAGGGTTTGAAAAATAGCATGAGTGTCGAAGGTGCAAAAGGGTGCTATGAATGGGACAACTCATGTGGGTAAGAGTGCTACCGGGTGACAGTACCGAAGATGCAAATGGAGGTGTTGGTACTACAGAGCCAGAGATGGGGATCCTAAAGGAAAATGTCAGAGGGTGTGACTGGAGATGCAAGTGAGATTAAGAGGGAATAACTACATGCCAATGCTAAGTATATACTTGAAGGGGTTGCATTGATGTATGATGACCAAGTACCCGCACACATGAAAACCAAATACCCGACGTGAACAATATCTAAAGAGAATCAAACATACAAGCATTTATTTGATAATGTTGAATATGAGCATGCGTACCTGGTCGGGGTATGAAAAAATGGTGCCCCAGAGGCTCAGGATGAAAAGTGGGCCGGGGACTGTCTTGATGTAGATGACAGGATGCTGATCTCGTGGCTGAAGACGGATAAGAGAATGGACACCCGGAGCTCCCGGAATGGTGAGTGGAAGTTTTGGCAAAAATGCCTATATATAGCTGTAGGGCCCACATTGCCACCTCATTTGTACTTGCTGCCAGAGTGACTAGGCAAGAGGTATTTAGAGGAGATTTGGAGATTCCGGGAGGATGAGACAGTCGATCGAGGACCAGTGAGCTTTAGGTTAGTATTCTGATCATCCTACATAGAATTAGGTTTTCAATTTTTGAGCAGGGGCTGTATGGAGGGCCGTATGGAGGGTTTTATGGGTGTGGCCCCCCACGTGCGTAGGCAATCCAGAAATATGCGCGCACAAGTGTGTACCTGATGTCTGGATAACCGCTCATGGGGGCGCCCGTAAGGGGGACTAAGGCACACATCATGTGCGCGTCTGTTGGCGACATAGCCGCGCATGTGTGAGCAACTGTGTAGTGGACATGTGTGCTTTAATGCGTGCCTGTGTTTGTGATAAGGGCGCATGGAGGCGCCCCTATAAGATGAGCAGGCACGCACGCATGCATGCCTGTGGGATGGACAGGCATGCCTGTTGAGTGAACAAACGCACATACGTGCACGCCTGTGGGGTGAACAGGCGCACATGTGTGTGCGCCTATGGGTTAAACAACCGCACCTTGGGGGCAAGGTTGACGGGTGTAAAATCTATCTTTTTATTGTTTTTTATGGTCAATGTGGCTGACCTAGGACTATTTTATGTGGCTGCAGGCGATCATTATGCACGATGCTGGTTGGTTGGCGAGAGCGAGATTGGTCCCAGCTGAGAGATGCCGTGGCGATTGAGGAGCCGGGGGTTCGTGCTACTTTGGCAGCCTGTGGGCTACTGAAGTTCTTTGAGTGCCCGTTGATACGGGCGCAAGAGTATCTCCTACAGTTCCTTATTCAGATGTGGAGTTTAGACCTACATTTTTTTATGGTGTGGGGAGAGCAGCTTTCCTTCACGGTGGTGGAGGATATATATATTTTTGACTGGGCTCCCGTTTTGGGGAAAACCCCTACCGACGGAGCTGGTGTTACTTGCTGACATGGCGTTAGTGATAGTGGGCCAGAGGTACTGTTCCAGGGTGAACTTTATGTTGAGCTCTGTTATGAGCATCGGAGTGATGGATGCTCTAGTGCATCGCTGTATAGCAGCAATGATTGTGAGGGTGTACAGGTCCCTTGCGACTCAGCGAATCAGTGGTGGTCAGCTGAGTATTATGGAGAGGGTACTGGCTGGTGAGCACTTTGCCTAGGGGATTACACTGCATACCAAGATGGTAGGGTAGCTGGATCGATGTTGGTCCACCGACATAGGGGACTTTTCTTTTGGGTCCATCCCGGTGGTCTGGTTTTTGGAGCGCGTGCCTATGCGACGCCCTAGGATTTTATTGGGCATGCCTGGGGCACGAGAGCTGCAACTGAGGTGGTGGTCGACTATTTTGCTTCACCACGGTGGTGGTAAGGGTGGCCACTTCTTCATGGCTGAGGCGACGCAGGTGTGGCAGAATATGCCGCAGGTGATACTGCAGTTTCCATATACTAGTGTTGACTTCCGGGGTGATCCGGACATGGTGTTACCTCCGGGGGAGGTTTTTGATCATCGAGGTATGTTGATGAGTGTGATATATATTGTTTGTTTTTGAGATAGCATGACATGTGTATTTGGTATTGATATTGATACTATCTATTGTTTGTTTGTATTGATACTGACGTCGGTGTGAGGACACTGAGGCAAGACTAGCTGAGCTTGAGAGAGCAGCGAGGAGATGCCGGTTTGATGACCTAGGTGCCAGGCCATCACATGCTCCTCCAGCGGATGCCAGAGTAGATTTTGAGGATATTCACCACCTCCTGGAGGCGGTGCTACAGGGCGTGCCTTAGGGCATGTGGTCGCATATCTAGGATGAGGGCATCCTGGAGCAGTGTGTGGGGGTTTCTCCACCGTGACAGTCCATGGTATGACGAGCAGCAGTAGCAGGTGCTGCTACGACCGGACAGTTACCTCCTAGTCCGGAGGGACCAGTAGTGGGTGGGGTGACATCGCCTGAGGGAGGGGCAGGAGGTGGTGCTCTAGAGGCACCTTGATTGGTTCTCTATGTATTTTTGTATTTTTGTATATAGGTTGGTGAGCCCATTTTGTACCGAGGTGCTTCACTGGCCTGCAGATACTTGTATTTTTCTATGTAAACATTTGGATGGCACTGTCGACCGACTTATATATACATGAGTATACATTTTTGAGATCTATGTGATGTTTACATGTGTTTTGTTAGTGTGTTGATGATGTCTAATCTATATATGCTGTGACAGGTGTTTGATATGTTTATGTATGTGTATCGGTATCTTGATGTGACATGTGCCAATCTAACACCATGTTAGCTATGTGATCTATAATTTGATTCAATTGTCTTGGAATATGTGTAAATGTAATGAAATCAAAATGTCGAGATAAAAGTCTAACCTGAAGGTATTTGCGAAAGAGACAAGGATCGTGGACTCGGTACACATTGTTGAGCTGGAGAACGACTAGTTGAGAGTCGAGAAAGATGCTAAGGTGATGAATACGATGATGCTGGGCATCGGTAAGGAGGCCAATGACGACAGTGTATTTGGCTTGGTTGTTGGTGGCTGAACCTAAACATATGCTGCTTGAATGGAGCATTTCATGTGAGGAGGTATAGAGGGCCCAAGCTGTCGAAGCGAGATTTTGTGTCCAATGGCCGGCGCTGTCAGCATAACCGATGTGGTAGGCTGGTGGAGGAAGCATCTGTCAATAGCACAAATGATAGTTTAGACGTGAGGGATGGAAAAAAGATTAAAAACACTATAAAAGAAATAACCTATAGTAGAATTACTACACTTAGGCATAAAATTTCTTTAAGTATAACCCGTTGACGGGTTCTTCGAGAGAGAGGCCTTCAGGAGAGGTCGAGATGTATGCGCCTTTGGTGAGGCAATGTTGGATAATGTATGGGCCATGCCATAGTGACTCGAATTTGCCATGACCAAAGGTATCGTGAGCGATATCATAAGCAAGGATGAGGTCGCCTTCGTGAAATGAGCGAAGGTTGACATGACGATCAAAGGAGGCCTTTGACCGTTTTTTAGCTACCTCATTGTTCTATAAGGAAGATCAACGATCTTCATCCAGGGACTCTAAGTTCAGCAAGCGCTGCTCCATTGGAGCAGTGTCAGATAATAGCTCAATTGTGGTGCATAAGGTGGGAATTTCACACTCGATGGGAAGAGTGGCCTCAACCCCATGGACTAGATGAAATGGTGTGAAACCAGTTGCTGTTTTCATAGTTGTACGGTAAGCCCATAGCGCAGAAAATAACATATGTTGCCAATTGGTCTTATGTTTATTAACTGTGCACTATAACATGGTCTTGAGGACCTTGTTAACTTCTTTGACCTGTCCGTTAGACTGAGGGTAATATGGTGAGGCAAACTCATGGGAGAATCCTAATCGAGATGAGAGTTTGAAAAAAATCTCATTCTAGAAGTGTTTCCCGTGATCGAAAACTAATTGGAGTGGTACTCCAAAGCGGGATATGACATGGTTAAAGAAAAAATGCACAGTGGTGTCAGTGGTATTGTTGAAGGTGGGCATAGCTTTTGCCCATTTTGTGAAGTAATCAACTGCGACAACAATGTATTTGTGTCCATTGCTGGAGGGGGGATTACAAGTCATGAAGTAGATGCCCCATTTACAAAAAGGGTCGGCAAAAATGACTGGATGAAGAAGAGTGGGTGGTGCTCGTGCTTTGTTGGCATAAAGCTGACATTTCTCGCATCGTTTCATGGCATGAATGCAATCATGAAAAAATGTAGGCCAAAAGTAACCTGCTCGGATGATTTTATGAGCAATGGACATTCCCGAAAGAGGGCCCCGACATGCGCCGCTATGGCAGTCATTCAAGACTCTATCGACTTCGTCAATGGTCAGGCATCGACGAAGAATGGTGTCGACCCCTCACCGGTATAAGATGTCTTCAATGAGGAGGTAGCGGGGGGCTTGGTGGTGAATACAACGACGATCATCTCGTGAAAGGTGGTTACCAAAATTTTGATTTCGAAGGTAGATGAGGAGGTTTCTGTACCAAGGATCATCTGAAGTGATGTAAAAGAGATGTTCATCGGGGAAGTCGGTATTGACGGGGGCACTAGTAGTGTCAGAGGGGAAGGCCGTGACAAGTTCAGTGAGGATGAGAGATTTCTTTCTCTTGGGTGTTGAGAATTCAAGATCATACTCCTGGAGGATAACGATCCATCGAGAAAATTTGCCATTAATTTGCCGACGACTGAATAAGTATTGCATAGGGTTGGAATCTGCTACGACCTTAGTCGTGCGAAGCAGAATGTAATGACGTATTTTTTGGATTGCGAGGACAACTGCAAGGGCTAGTTTCTCTTCATGTTTATACTTCAAGGGTGGCCCTGAGAGGTTTTTACTAACGTAATAAATGACTTGCTCACGATCGCATCACCAATTTGAATGAGAACTCCTGCCACTGAGACAGCTGATGCTGATATGCAGAGGATATAGTCATGATTGTAGTCGGGTGCACTAATTAAAGGGGCATTGGAGAGTGCCATTTTAAGATCGTCAAATTATTTTTGGGCATGTTCATCCCAATAAAATGGGATGTCGTGGAATAGTAAGAGAAGGAAACCGTGTGCGCGAGTGGCGTAGTCTGGGACAAATCGTCGTAGAAAGTTAGCTTTTCCTTGTAGGCTCTGGAGTTGATGTAAATTCTGGGAAGGTGGAATTTCTGTGATGGCTTGGGGAACTGTCTCCCAAACTAGGATATGTCCTTGGGGAGAGGTGAAATCGTGGACTGGTGGCGTCGACGAGTTCTCAGGAGGCTCATGAGGGGGTTGCTCTGCGACTAGTGGGATGTTAGATATGATAGAAGCCTCCCTAGGAGGAAGGGTATCCTCTATGTCAGTTCCGTTGGATGATACGACACATACTTGATTGGAAGGATGAAGGAGTGGTGGTGCTCCATGGTAAGTTCCTAACAATGATGGGTCTTTGAAAATTCCGGGATGGGTCTTTGAAAATTCCGGGACCCATTTCGATGAGTGGGTATGCATCATGACTTGTGTGGATGAGAGGAAGAATGTTATCGATGTTGGCAGAAGGGTTAGGCTCATAATGTGAGACTTGGTCAATGGTAACGATCTTCCCATTATGGGGGAACATCATTGTTCGAAATATGTAAGAGGCAATTGCCTTCATAGCGTACATGTAGCTACGACCGAACAGGATATTATAATCAAGTGGGGTGTCAATAACTTCAATGTCGATGAGAATAGTTTTGCCCCCGAGTTCTACGGGGACATTTTGGAAGAGCCCTTTAGGAGAGGATGGTCGTCTGTCATAAGATCATAAGGTAATGGCAGATGGTATAAGTTCGGGGGAACCAAGTTTTTGCCAGATAGATTTGGACATAATGCATGTGGAGGCACCTTCATCGATGATGCACTGATGAACTGTAATGTTCCAAATTTTCACTGGGATTTGAAAAGCGATCAAAGCAGGAAGGTGAGGTTTTCTACTGTCGATATCAAATGTAATGAGTCAAGTATCTGCGGGGTCGATTGCCCCCAAGGCAAAAAGTAATGATTTTTGTTGAGTGGGACAAGTCTGAAGGACTTCTAAGACTGACATGGCAGCCGAGGATTGTGCTAAGTCATCAACCAAAGTGTAATTATGAGCTGCCCTAGCCTGTGGGTTGTGGACATTCCTGCACAATGGGATGTGAGGGATGCAAAGAGGTGGTTCTGTGTTAGGGCAAGGGATCACCAACGGGGGTCCCGTTGGTGCGGGGATTGTTTCTAGAGGAATGGGAGGAGACTCAGCGGGTGCATGATATTGACGATTACATGTTTGCAGAAGGATTTTTCCTCACTGGTGAGGAGGATGGTAAAATCTATGGGGTTGTTTGAATTGAGGTACTGTCCCAACTGAGGTGGGGTAGGTTGCGTGTCCTGTTGGGTGCTTATCACACTTTGTTGTGGAATAGGATTTTGCAGCACGACTGGGGGGGGGTTGTTGCATGTATTGTTGTGGGGCCTGCTGAGGGGCAGGCGGTGCTAGGGTATGTGGTAGACTGCTTGAGTCTTTCAGCCATTTAAAATCAACGATTTGGGGGAAATGATGAGTATAATGACTGAACTCATCACAAAGGGCACAAGGGAAGTTGGTTTTAATAGTATTGTTATTTCTCCCTTGACGCCTGTTGTTATTGCCCCCCTGGGGGTTCTGATTCCCTTTGTTTTGGTTGCCCCCTGTCAGTTGGTTTTGTTGGGGTTGATTCCCGCTTTGGCTGGGGTTGTTATTGTTCCTATTTATTCCTTTCTTTTTTTCATTATTTGACGGATGGGTCAGATTTTCTGTATTCAACTGTTCAAAATTTTGATATTGCTGAACGGGAGAGGGTTGAACAAAATTCACCCCAGCATGAGGGTGTGGGGGTGCCATGGGCTGTGGAGGACCAGGAAATGGAAAGTACAGATTCTGTGGGGGTTGTGATCCATAAGGTACATAGGAAGGCATGGTTCTTTCACTAGTACTCATAGTATAAGCTGAGGTAGAGGGGGTACTAGAACTTGTCTGGATAGGTGGGTGTAGTGGGGGTGCCGGTGGTGGCCCACTGATGGGTGGAGGAATAGCAATAGGGTATGGCTGTTGATAAGGGGGCAAGGGGTAATAATAGGTTCCCCCATACACCAACGGATATTGAGGTGTTCCATACATTGGTGGTGGTTGGGGTTGAGGATGGTGGTGTGTGGTATTACCAATCAATCCATCTGCTGAGTGAGACATCCCGGGTTTGTCTTGACTAAATGGCACGGGTTTGGGGAGACCAGGAAGTACCGTGTATAAGTACCCTAATTGTGAATAGATGAGGCCGTATTGTTGAGCCTTACTGATGGCTTCCTCTTCGGATTGAGGAAAGGTGGAAGCTACATCTTTACCGAGGAGAGAGATAAGTGATTTGAGAAACCAGTCAAGACACTTTTGTTTGGTGGTTTCAGCTTTTCACAAACTATGTCATCTACGCCACTCGTGAATGTGATCAACGATATGTGTAGCTGAGGTTTGTTTGAAATTAGAGAGTAGTTCAAGAACATTGTCATGGCGGATTGGTAATTGGAAGAAGGTTAAAAATTCTTTGGCCAAGGACTCAAAAGTCACATGGGACCTTGATTTTTCATCTACATACCATTTGGCTGATGGGCCAGTGAGTGTGCGTTGAAATAATCGTAGTCTGATGGAATCGTCCGTAATGCTGTTGGAAGAGCACCATAGGTGGAAAGTCATGACATGGTTGGCAGGGTCATCTCCTGCCTTTCCTTCAAACTTGGGGATGTCTGAAGGTAGTTTGGTGGGCATTGCAGTCCATGTGGGGTCATGCAATATAGAATCATTGGTGAGTTTGCTTAGATCTGGTATGTTAAGAGAGGACANCCATGGTGTAAGTGTGTTGTGAAATCAACCCTTGAGGGGGAATAGGTGGGTTGGTACTTCTCCCTTGAGAGGAAGTTGGTCCTCCGCTTCCGTGAAGAGGAGAGTGAGTGGACAGAGGGACTTGGGAAGTGGACCCAAGTAATGTAGAACCAAGCAAAGCTGATCCTAGAACAGTGGCACTCACATGAGTGTGTGAAGGTGGTGTCGATGAGTGGGCAAGACTAGGAACTCCCCCTAAAATAGAAGGGAGGTTTAGTAAGTGTCTGGAACGACGGGGGTTCTGTGGGTCCCCTATGATGTCCAACTAGATGAGTGGATGTGTGCAAAAATGTGATGAGAGAAATTAAACAAGAACCTTTTTTGTGAATTTTGAACTTTACACAATATATATATCTAAATCAAAATGTAATTAGAAGTGCATCATACATAAAGTGTTTTGAAAAAAGAAGCATATATATGGATAAGTGGGTTTTTTCCATGTGGGGAATCAAAGAAAACAATTGCTCGTGTCCTAAAAGACGTAACGCCCTTCCTCTCAAATAGCACTGGACCTTCCAATAGTACTCAATAGTGGGGTCTGAAGTCACTAGAAGAGAAACTAGTGAAGGATGAAATAATTGGTTATAATGAGGGGTAAAGGGGGCATATCCTGAAAGAGTTGGCAATATTTCCCAATAGCCACACAAAATCTGATCAAGGTGCAATTGTAGCCCACAATTGCCACCTGGGTAGATGTCCTAAAATTTGTTCACTAGGTACCTCGGTCAAAGTGCGACATTTAGATTTTCGGCCTAAGAAATGGGTCATGAGATGGATCCCGTCCAAGAGGTGGGTGCCTCGAGGGGGGACACATAGAACAATCGGACCTTGGCCTTCAACCCTTCATGGGTATCTCCCTACCTTATGGTGTTGGGAACACTTGACTTGGAGGATTTTTAGTTCCCTATTGGACAAATTCTATGGTTTTGACAATGTGAGAACCAGATAATGGAGAGTTATTTGGATGCCTATCCCCAAAATCCTACCTAGATTAAAAAATTTCTTTTGGCACCTCCTGTGGAGGAAAACTTAGTGAGTTTTTGGAAAATTTTTAGATGTAGTGGTTTGAGAGGTTGGGGGTGTGAACCAACCTCGTTGAAATTAACCGGGAGTGGATAGTTTCGTCAAGAAAAGGGTGGGGTGTTTTGGAATCCCTTTGGAGGAAACTTACTTTGACCTCCACGTTTCAAGAAGAATCTATGTGAGTGATAAGTGACTTTTGTGTGTGAATGAGTGAAAGTGTGCCAATGTTTTAATGAATTAGGTGTCACCTTGCTGCATGTGGACTTCACTTGGTCCTTACAAGTGTTGATTACCTAATTAACTAAGTGCCTTTGGTACAACCTTGCGTAATTCAAAAGTCCCTAGGAAGATAGCATGTGGACATATGGGTCCATTACTACTCCTTTAACTCTCTATTGTGATGTGATCTAAGAAAAAAATTGAAACTATCCTAGATTGTGATCATGTGGGCATGTATGGGCCCATTATAAAACCTTTAAACTTCCCTAGTGATTTAATCTAAGAAAGTAAATTTCAACACTATCTTATCTTTGTGGCATTTGGGCATGTATGGGCCCATTACAATATTAAGATGTGTTTGAAAAATAAACTAAGAGGAGTCCCAAGAAGGGCTATTGTCCTCTCCTAAAGGTTTTAATATTTTTAAGGGAGATGAAATTGTCCCACAATCTTTTTCTAATTCTCAAGGTTTCTTGGAGGCGCTAGAGAAGAGCATACTAAGCGATTTTTATCTAACTTCTAGTCCCAATGCAAGTTATATGTGATTGCAAATGATTTCCAACTTATATTTTTAGTCAAAGCAAGCCATCCATGTGGCAAAATGAAAGCAAAAGAGGAAATAATGATTTTAAACCTCCTAAGTGCCTATGTGTTTTGACTAATCCCTTTATATGAAGAGGGGACTAAGTGTGGTGCAGCTTAAAACATGCATGAAATCACTTTTAAGAAGGTTAAGGGCCTTCCCCAAATCTCAAAAACCTTACAATATTTATTTTTAGTACAGGTGCGCGGGTCTCAGTGGAGACAGAGGCGCACTGAGCGCATGTACGCAGATCGAAACGAGCTAATGGGCGCAGGTGCACATAATAGAACCGTGACTTAGGTGCATGTGTGCACGATGCACGTCTGTGGGCCAAAAAACCTGTGCATAGGTGACACACGACCGTGAATGAAAATTTCGTATGGAATTCTCTCAATTCAACTTGGAATTGGATGTTTAGCAGGTCGGCTTAGGCCGGTTAATGCACCTGCAAGTTAAATAAACCAAAAGAAGAGCTAGAAAAACCCAAATGGGGTAGGAAATTGTTACCTTTTCCCAGTGGAGTCGCTAATCTGTTGTGTCTCTTTCGTCACCTTGGTGAGAAAAATAGAGGTGCTTGCAAGCTTAGTTGGGTTTGCTAAGCAGGACAGCTGTAAGGAAAAGGGTTAGAGAAAGAAATATAAAAGAACAACTAAGAATTAAACTAAGAAATAAAACAACAACTAAATTAATGAGCATAGGGACATAAGGACAAAAGAAACAATGAGACCCATGTCACCAATGGTAAGGGTGATATTAGTGAAAGAAAACACCGAGAAGAAAGAGGACTATGAGTCTCTTCTTCCTCCAAGGGAGGGCTCTTGGACCCTCACAAATAAGCTCTTCTTACAACTTTGAAAATGAAAAATGGTGAAAGAATTCTTTGCTAATCCACTCAAGAGATGAGATGGATTGCCCAATGCAATGATGCTAGTATGCTCTTGATGGGAATAGAGGATTCCTCAAGAGAATAGTGGCATCATAACTTTGCTATTGAATTCCTTGAAAAATGAAGTGCATCCATGGCCTTTTTATAACATTTCTTTAAGGTATTGTCCAACTAGTTTGTAGTGTGTAAAGAGGCTAATTAGGGCATTTCTAGGTCTTTGACCAGCCACCTAGTCGAATCTAGTCCAGATTTGAGTGTCAAATCAACTTGGAAGCTAAACCAGAAGTGGGTGGGAGGCCGAACACTCTCATAAATGTGCCTTTTCTCAGGTGCGCGGCTTTTTGCGACAACAGTCGCGCATCGTGCGCATGTGTGCGATTCCTGCGTTTCTGTTTTGTGCATGTGCGCGCGTGCCCTATGTATTCATAGAGCCCTTTAATTTTGTCACTAGTTGTATATTTTTTGACCCTTTGGAAATGCTTTTGTGGTAATTTTGGTCCATGGGTGACCTCATAACTGTTTGACGATGCTGAATTCTTGTAACCATTTGCGGACAAAATTTCAGTGATAACACATGGTTTCACACTCTTTATGGGGTAATTTGGCATGTTTTAGGATGATTGGAGGCCTATTATTGGAGCTCTCTAGATTATATGTCTTGGTTTGAAGCTTATATTAGTTTATGATCCTATGTGGAGCACCTCACTTCATTGGAACATATGTGGAGGCACATACACGCTTGTTGCTTCAATAATGAGACCATCCTCCACCATTGATGATATTCAATCTTGGCACGATGGACTCCTTGTTTGAGGAGAGAGCTCTTCCTTTACACTCATTTTTATATATTTTTTATCCCTCTCAATGATTATGTTTGACATGGTGTAACATAGTTTGAGTCTCATTATGTGGATTCCTTTTCTTGATTGGATACTCTTGGCACATGGATCGAGTTGAAGTACCATTCTTAGTGGAGTGCTCCATTGATTCCATCTTATTTGCACATATGTTGAGGCATGGTCTCTGCTTTATGGGGTTGTCCCTTTGGTTTATGGATCAAATGGATGACTTAATCATATTCACCTTTTAGGATCTACTATCTTTATATTATATTTTCTTTGAAAAGACTTATTGGTTATTTAGAAAGGAAAATGAGCTCTAGTTAGCTAATCGAAGAGAAAAATGGTCTATGCACTAGGTTCCTATGTGTTCATCATAGGATACCTATTAGCATGAGACCAACATTCCTCTAATGAAATTATACTTTTATGCCGAGACTAAAAGAGAATTACATGTAGCCAGTGGAGGATGAGAGAATGTTTATTACACTATCATTCTTGAAGTCAAAGTTGAAGAATATGATTGAAAAAAAATCATTACATAGTTTCTACTAATAATGCACATGTTATGGAGAGTTTCATGTAGCTAAGAAAGAAATATGATTATTGGTGCTTGTATCACATGACAAAAATAACTTTATATATGCTTCAGGATCATTTATTTCTTCATTACTTTTGCACAACTCAATTTTGGGAATCGATATGTAGTAGGATCCAAGTGACATACATTTTATGTACTACCCTTAATGGGATTAAAATGGGTGATAGGACTTTGAATGTGCACCATACTACTACCAAGTATAGATATACAGGATGACATAATATCCCTTAATCTACATCTCTTATTTTTCATGCTTACTTATGACAATCTAACTGAGAATTTCTCTTTTTCTAAGGCCTAATATATGCCCAACATTTATTACAAGTTATGTGTCCTTTTAGTTTTTTATAAGACAATAAAAATATAAGGGATAAAAGAGACCTCTCATACTTGGAAAGGGGTCAATTTTTAGTACAAATGGATGATTAGAAAGGATGTCATGCATGTAATGTGACCTATCAATATTCTTATACTTTTGGAGTTCTTGAAGGAAAGAATTATGTGCACTCCTATTTAAGAACATCTTGTGATGAACTTGTTTGAAGGGTCCTTTCATAATTGATGAATTAGTAATAAAGAATGCATAATAGAAGTGGTAGAGAAAATATTAATATATCCTGATCTTGACAGAAGTGGTGGTCACGATCAACACATATGAACTTTGTGGTAAAATATCATCAAAACTAATAGAGGGATATGCATAAACATAACCCCTAATGCTTGCAACATTGTTTGGAGGATGGAGAAATTACGTTTCTTTTTCCAAATATGTAAAATGAGTATATTATAGTTTAATGAATACATTTTCCTATTATTATACATGGTTTTATACGTTATCAAAAAAATCGCCAGGACTTTACAAGGTTTAATAACTCAATGAAAGATTCACCAATATTTTATAAGAGTTTATAATTCAATGAAAGATTCACCAAGTTTTTACAAGATTATATAATTGACTAAAATATTCGCCAAAAAATTATATAAACATATTATATTATTGATAAAATAGCCTTCAATATTTCCTCTGTACCATGAGGATTCACCCACATATTATACATATAAATTTAGGGGAGGTTCTTAAAATCACCTATGCTCCACAGGAGGTGCCAAAATAATTTTTTTAGTCTAGGTAGGATATCGGGGGTAAGAATCCAAATAACCCCCCATTATATGGTTCTCACATTTTCAAACATTAGAAGTTGACAAATAGGGAAATTTCAAATCCTCCAAGTCAAGTGTTCTTACACCATAAGGCAGGGAGATACCCGTGAAGGGTTGAAGGCCGAGGTCTGGTTGTTCTCTGCCCCCCCTCCCCCCCTTG